>CAUYLG010047650.1:0-112344 GCA_963573385.1 Cacajao melanocephalus | reverse complement strand
GGGAGTTGGGGAGAGATAGCATGGGGAGAAATGCCAGATATAGGTGATGGGGAGGAAGGCAGCAAATCACACTGCTATGTGTGTACCTATGCAACAATCTTGCATGTTCTTCACATGTACCCCAAAACCTAAAATGCAATAAAAAAAAGAATCTTCCACAGTGACATCTGGAGGGAACAGCAACTGCCTCCCTTTTCCTTACCCTTCTCCTTGGTTGAACTTCTGCAGACACTTGGTTCTCTTCTTACAAGGAATGAGTCATTCTTGGGGAACTGGCCTAAACACCACACTTCTGTAGGGTCTCCAGACTCTCTGGTGGATCCCAAACTCACTGGTAGCTCTCATATACTCTCTTGCAGAGAGGTTTAGAGGGATTTACAAAAGTCATGGGCATCCCTCCCTCCAGCCCCAGCTCCCCAAGCACTCTTAATAAAGCCAGGCACCTGCAGCCATGTCAAACTCTAAGGGCCCTAGAGGGTTACCTGTGAGCATCAGTGAGCTACCTGCCCAAACACAGTGAGGCTGAGGTCAATACACCGGCCATTCAACCCCACACCAGTAGTTCTCAGGCTCATTCATAAGGGATTGTTACAAGTAATTTGTTACTTAAAGTGAGTACCAACATTTGCAAGTTGCTTGCTTTGTCATACATTTGATTCGGGAAGCAGAATAGCAAAGTTGTTTTAAGCAGACACTTTGGAGTCCAGCAACGTCAAAATTCTGGCCCCATCACTAGCTGTTTGTGACCTTGGGCAAGTCACTTTACCTCTTTAACCATCAGTCTACCTGTTAGTAAAATGGGATGAAAGCTTCTGCCTCTTAAGTGTTATTGTGAGGATTAAGTGAGACAAAATGTCAAGTGCTCAGCACAACATCTAGCATAGATGCTACCAATAAATGCTGGCTAAAGTTAGTGTTTGAGCTCATACTTGTATTCATATGTAGATATAAATTCAGCAGTCTCTCTGCAAAAACTGTGCCTTCTTTCCCCTTGACAGCCTTTCCTACAGCAAGAAGAGAAAAAAGGTGAAATTGCAGGCTGTACATAAAGAATTGAACCTAATAACAGCCTATCTTATTTTTTGTCACATCTACAAGTAAGTTATCATCACTGATGCACTAATAGTATTGGTGGTGGTTATAGCTTATTATAATTCCTTATTTTCCCACAAAACAAAGATAAATATGTGAGTGTGTGGTTGTGTGTGTGTGTGTGTGTTTCCTCCCTCATTGCGGCTACACTCAGAGAGAGTGTCGCAGGCACAAGCCTCATCTGCCAAGGATGTCGGGCAGACGGAGGCTGACAACAGCAACACACCTGTGGTCTCTGTGGGTCCCTCTGGAAGGCCTGAGCTGTGATGTCCTGCAGGCAGGGGCAGGAGGCTCAGGATGTGGAGCAGGCTGCAGTCCCCCACAGCCAGCCTCAGCTCCTGCAGGCCCCAGCAGAGCCAGGGCATCCCTCAGCTGCCATCTCCCCTCTGATGAATATGGAGGAGGCTTCACCGGGCTCTGATTGCTGTTGGGCTTTGTTTCTCCTCACTGCTCCCCTGCTCTCTGATCGGATGTCACTCTTTTTATTATTATTATTCCCTCTGTGTTGACAAGTGATTTAAACACTTCACAGTGGGGAAGAAAGGGTGGGGGTTGGTGGGGAATCTTTTCTTTGAATCCAGGGTGTTTTGCAGATTAGCAAATAAATGACTATGGGTGTATAATTAAAACTAATAGGTTAATTAGAGAACATTTAGATCTTTCTGGAAAAAAAATAATGAAAGCCAATGACTGTCTCCTTCTGAGACAAACTGGGAGTGTGATAGGTAGGGCTGCCTGGGGAGACGGCACGCTTAGAATCTACTCTGTCCCTTCCTTCAGGACCACATGATCATTGGGAGTGGCTGGGTAACCAAGATCAGGCATTCCCCGCAGACCTGAGGAAGAGGACCCTGGGAAGCAGAGCCAGGTCTTCCCCCGGGGAGGCTGGCAGCTGCTGTGGGAGCCAAGCTGTCCCTCCCTGTCTCTCTGAACTCCAGCTCTCATTCTGTTCTCTCTCCCCTCTCTCTCTCTGCCCTTTTTTGCTCAGCTGTGATTGTCACTCAGCCTGAGCCAATCTCAATGTCTTCTAAACAATGGGATTTGAGAGAGTGTCTCTGCTGTGTCTATGCTGCGACAATTTTCCTGGCAGTGGAGTAAGTGGACGTGAGGCAGAGAGCAGTGCAGGGAGGAAAAGCCCTGCAGATGAATTATGTCCATTTCAGCAGGCTGACCCTCTCAGGCAGGAGGACTCTGGCCTAGGGAAGTGGTGCTTGATCAGAACTCTTAAGAGTGCTCTACGGATCACTTGAGGTCAGGAGTTCAAGACCAGCCTGGCCAACATGGTGAAAACCCATCTCTACTAAAACACAAAAATTAGCAGGGCATGGTAGCAGTTGCCTATAATCCCAGCTACTCAGGAGGCTGAGGCAGAGGAATCACTTGAACCCAGGAGGCAGAGGTTGCAGTGAACCGAAATCACACCACTGCACTCCAGCCTGGTCAAGAGAGCAAGACTCCATCTCAAAAAAAAAAAAACAAAACAACAAAAAAAAACCTCTGCATTCTACTCACCAAGCCTAAGATGTATGAGACGCAATGAGATAGAGATATATGTGCAGTGTTTCATCCTCCCTGGCTGTGGCAGGGCCCTGAACTAGGCAATGCAGAGGGAAACCTGGCCGTCATGGTCAGGGGCTTCTTGGAACGACATATCTGGAAGTGAAGCTTGAGAAATGCCCTGGAATCCTGATGGTTTCAAGGTCTGTTGTGATGGACAGTGGAAAGGCCCTGATATGGGTTGAATCATGTCCCCTCAAATAGGTTATGTTGAAGTCCTAACCCCTAATACTTCAGAATGTGACCTTCTTTGTAAATAGAGTCATTGCAGATGTAACTAGTTAAGCTAAACTGAGGTCATACTGGAGGAAGGTGGGCCCCAATCCAATATGACTGGTGTCCTCAGAAGAAGAGGAAACAGATACAAAGAATATGACCATGTTGTTAGAAGCAGAGATTGAAGTGATGTTGCCACAAGCCAAGAAATGCCTGCAGCTACCAGAGGCTGGAGGAAACAGGAAAGAATCCTCTTCTACAGACTTCCAAGAAAGCACGGTTCTTTCAGCATCTTCATTTTGGACTTGTAGCCTCCCCAGTTGTGAGAGAATAAAATTTCTATTGTAAGCCACCTGCTCTGTGGAAATGTATTATGGCAGTACTAGGAAACATAGAAGCCTTCAGCAGTCACTTGAAGTAGTGACTAGTAAAATCTCAGATTCAGTCTGGAAGTGAAGCCTCACATCAAACAGAAGAAAATCACTGGATCTCAGAGTGATCACTCAAGCTATTATATCATGGAAGGTTCAAGAAGCCAGACCCCAACCCCATCCTTGGAATATCTCACTGTCTGTTTAGACAGATTCAGACACTCAGATTTCCTGATCTTCTGAGATGGACAGTCTAAACCCTGAATGAGAGGGACTATCTCAGGAGTTCAGAGAAAAGGAGACAGATAAAATATTTTTCTTTCACTGTCCCATTTTTAATAACAATCGTGATGCCTATGAATTACGGAGTGTTTATCAAGTGCCATGTGGTGTCAAACACTTTGTAAGGATTTTCTCATGTATGGCTGCCCTTAAGTGATCCCTGAAGCTCCTGGGGATCCACAAAAGAAGATGCCTGCCAATATCATGGGCATGCACCAACCCATGTTACCACTGAGGACGGTGAGTGCAGGGCCTTGGAATTCACGTCTTTTCAAAGTCTTACACAGGGCCCTAAAATTCAAGTTTATGCTGCTACTATTCCCCTTCACATATATTCATGTACTTGTCTTTGTTCTCATTTTCCACAAAGTAGTTTTTTTTTAAAGCAGGTGTTACTGTTACAAAATTAAAACAAACAGAAAACCTACCTGGCATGACAGAAGGTCCAAAAAAGACTACAAAAGTACGAGGAACCCAAGGCAGAGTCACACCATCTCAGCTGTTCAAATCCTATTAAAAATAAATGATCTAAGAAGTACTCTCTTGGGGAGTCCTACTCAAACAGAGGGGGAAAGAGAGCAGGGAGCACAGGAATGTCCCTGTGAATAAATCACAGATAAACAGCCTCACTTTCCTATGCTTCTGCAGGAGTGCTCAGCAGAAAAGAAGAGAGAGGTGGGGAAGGGGAAACTTTTCTAGTCATCACCCTCACCTAGCATGTACTGTGGTTGTCACCCCCTCAAGGCCTGTCTAGTGCAGAAACCACTCAGGAAACAGACAAATCCCACTCTGGGAGTAAGCAAACTAACATTTTCTGGAAACTGGATTGGGTGTTGATTTTCTAGTTCACAGAGTTAACCTTAGTAGACTGGCCTCCCTTGTCCTCCACATACCTTCCCCCACCAGCCACCGTGGAAGCAACGCTGCTTCTTCATCTAAGGGGTCTGCAAGCTCCCTCCGCCTTAGGGCTGGGGTCTCAGCTAAGTCACTTAACCTCCCAGCCAACGTTTTCCTTATCTGCAAAATGTAAAATGTGAAGCAAAAAAAAAAAAAAAGTAAATTATGTCAGGATTCTCAGGACAAATGAAAAATGCCTATTAATGTAAGACTGTACAGAACAGTTATAATGTGAGAACTGTTGGCGACTTCAACATGCAAATAGTAATAATAATTATTATCACCACAGACTCCCAAATATCGCTGCAGCTGCTGGAATAGTAAAGAACATTTCTAGGCTGCTAAGGGCGGGAGAGCCACATTCTAACTGCTAGTCCTTCCCAATTTGACAGCCTAGCCTGCAACCTACATTTTCAACTTGCAGAAAAAGAAAAATACAGGTCTAACCCCAGGAGAGAAACCAAAGTAAAAAAGAAGTGAAGCTAGGGGATTGAATTTAGGTGGTTTGCTTTTCTGCCTTGAGTTAAAAGTGTCAACTCCAGAGAGCAGATATATCAATGGTGGTTTTGTTTCCCCAACAGAAAGATTGTGTTAGACCCCCACTGACCCGTAGCTAATCCCCTTCCCAGGCAGGTCTAGCGAAGGACTGTTTGTCCAGGGCTCTGAACATTTTCTTTTCTGCACCTTGAGGTTGCAGCAGACAAGTACCAGACCAGAGCGACAGCCACCACCCTGCTCTCCCGGCCAAAAGCTAGCAGGAAACGCCCAAAGGAAAGGGGTCCGTTAGCCCAGAGAGCCAATCACAGGAGCCTGTTCGGACAGACAGCCAATCACATCGCTGGACAGGACAGGGCCCAATCGTCTTGCTCCCCAATCCAGGCCATTTCGTCTGCAACCTCCCCCCGCGGTGGGCTTGTTTCCCGGCACTGCCAGTCACCCGCGAAAGCCGCAGGGGAGGGGACGCTGCGAGCCCCGACCCCAGCCAGGCCAGCCTGGGTAGCTGACTCTGGCAGAAGGGCGGGGCAGCGAGACTGATGGGAAACACCCAGGGCAGAGCCCAACTCCAATTTATCAATTCCACAAATACGTGTTTACTGGGCACCGTTTCTGTGCCAGGCACTGGGAAGGAGAAGGGCACAATCCCTACCCTCAAAGAATTCAGAGTTGAGTCGGGGAAAAGGAAGTAAGGAAATGCAGTACTGCCATGAGAGTGTGATGAGAGCCAAGCAAGAGAAATCAGATGTTTGCGAGCAGGAGACAGGGCGACAGGGCGCTACCCAATGGGTCAGCGAGTCAGGAGACCCTCCCAGAGGAGGTACGGTGACCCGCAGGGGCAAATCACAGCCCAAAGGCCCTGCCCGGGGACTCGAGACCCTCACTAGGGGTGTCCTAACTAAGGACCACAGACTGGGTGGCTTAAACAAGGAAAATATATCTTCTCAGTCTTCTGGAGCCTGCAAGTTGAAGATGAAGGTGGCCAGCAGGGTTGATTTCATCCAAGCCCTCTCTTCTTGGCTTGCCTTCCCAATGTGCCCTCACATAGCCTTTCCCTCTGTAAGCATGTCTTTGTCCAAATTTCCTCTTCTAATAAGGACACCAGTCACACTGGGTTAGGGCCACTTTACCTCTTTAAAACATAGTCTGTCTCTAAATGCAGTCACATGCTGAGGTACTGGGGTTCAAAGTTCAACATATAAATTTTAGGTGGAATACATTCGAGCCCATAACACCATTATTTTCCACAACTATTGTGAAGCTCCTATTTAGCCACTTCCTCTCCCAAAGACCACAGTAACCAGGGGCTTTTCGTCTTCTAAATCTCCTGTACCAAGTGGCTGTTGACTCAGACTTAGAACAGTTCCTGTCAGACAAGAGATATGATGAAAGCCTGCATCTGACTCTTGAGACAAATGGCTTATTGCTCATCTCTTCCTCCCAAAGCTGTATGTCTATTAAAGTCTTATAGCAACTGCTTTGCACTGCCCAACAGCCCTGCTCACTGGCGTCATGCCCGGGGTATTTAGTGTGGTATTTCTTTCGTGATAAGGGCTGGTCTTTCCTAGAGGCCTGGCAGGGAGAGAGCAAGTGAAGCAGCCGTTTATCAACCAGGGCCCACATAGGCAAGCCAGAATCCCCTGGAGGCGATGCAAGGGGTCCTGAGTCTGCTGCCACAGGACATAAGGGCACACTCTATGATCTCTGAGATCATAGGTCAACACAGCAGTACTCTGGACGGTCTACATGAAAGTGGGGGAGGCACCTCTATGCGACCCACAGTTGAGTACAATGAAGATTTGTTTGCTGAACATCTATTGGCTGCCAGGTAGGAGCAATGTGCCAGGAGCCAAAGATGGAGATTCAGGGGTTACCATCCAATCCTCAAGGTGTCCTGGGGAAGGCTCTACATACAATTTAACGTAGGGTTGTCATCGAATTCCAACCCTGGTGCTGAGGGAACAGCGTCGAGACAGTTGGCCCTGCTTGGGGATTAGAGAGGCCTCTGGGAGAAGCTGATATCTGAACAGAATCTGGAGAGATCCATGGAGTTAGGCAGCTGATGGGGCAAGTGAAGAGAACAGGATGGTCTGAGCAGGGGAATCGTATGGGCAAGAAGATAGAGGCATGAAGCATCAGATGCATGGGAAGAACCATTTGCAGTTCAGAATCATTGGAGCCTAAAATATGGGAGAAAGTGGCAGGAAGTGGAACAGGAGAGATGGCCCATGACCAGATTGCAGAGGGAGATGTAAACCCTGCTAAGTGGCTCCTACACTCCCTGGGAGTTTTCAGACTGTATTTGTGGGAGCACCGGGGCTCTTTAACGGTACCTTGGATAAAGTGCAAGATTGATCAAACAGGACACTCATCAGTGTCTAAACTGTTACCTGTTTTATATTTAGTGTTCTGTTTGGGAAAAAAAAATGTTCCAAAGCTTAAAAAATCCATAACTACTATTGTCTTAGCTAAGAAGAATCTGTGTAGAGTTTTAAGCAGATGATATGGTGGTAGTGTCGGGTCTGAAATTGAGGGGTGCAGGCCAGGAGGCAGGGGCATCAGTGGGGATGAGTATTTTTGGAATACTCAAAGTAAGGAAAATAGAAAGGAGTTGAGAGATTGAAGGAAGGATTGCATGGGGAAACTATAGGACTTGCTGATGATTATTAACATAGAGAGTCAGGGGGGTGCCCAAAATAAATACTGGGTCTATGACTCAGATCAGTGGGTGTGTGCTGCTGCCGTTAACTGGGAAAGGGACTAGAGGAGAAGGAAAATATTTAGGCAAACAGGTGAGAAGTAGGATGTCAGCCATGTGAAGTCCACTGTGCCAGTGGAACATCCAGGTGGAGATACACAGGCGACCGTTTGAGAGTCTGATACTTTGCAGTACATCCCAGCCTCCTAAATTTAGAGCCTTGCATATTCCAGAGAGATGCCAGTAAATGTAGTTTTTTTTCCTTTTAAAATTTACAGTTAATGTCTTCCAGGTTCTCTACACTCTCTTCTGGATCTACTGTTCACTTTTTTTCTGGTACTTCTCAAAAGTATGTGAAATCAGAATTGGCTGACATGCCCTGTCCACAGATCTGCTGTGTTACCTGCCCCTAAACATGTGTCTCTTTGGAGCCTGGAATAGAGAGAGGATGGAGAGACATAACTGATGTTTCCCACATGGGATGCATGTGGAATGCAAGATGAGGTACGATCTATGGCACCCTGACCCTCTGGTTCTGCGCATGCCCCCCTCCCACTCATTCTATTCATCTGATGTGACTCACCCTCTCAAATCCAGTGGTAGTTCCACTTTCTTCATGAATTGTTCTCTGCTCTACTCTCCTGAAGAAGATAGTTCTTTGGAGAAACTGAGTTCTGTAGGGAAAATTCATTATTTAGAGCATGCCTTTGTCCAGGGTCCCTTTGCTTGGAGACCCATTGACTGGGAATCCTGAGCCTGCAGCATCCTGACAGTGACCCTGCTGGGTCAGCACTCCCCTTCTGTAGGGACAAGTGCAGCAAGTTGCACGTGTCCCTACAGAAGGGGAGTGCTGACCCAGCAGGGTCACTGTGTCACTGTACTAGGTATTCCCAGAGCGCTGGGGCCCCTTCTTTCAGTCTACTCATGAAAAGGGCTTGGACTGTCTGTCTAGCCTCTGTGTAGCCAAGTCAGGATCTGTTTCTAGCCTGTTTGGTGTCTCTCTGCCACATATCAGTATGACTGGGTTTCCATCGCACACATGTGCTAAGCTTGCTTTCCCCTGCCTTATTTTTAGTCTGCTTCTTCTCTCAAATGAATTCTAATTTTCCAGCCCTGGTCAAATGCTTAGCAACAAAGCCCAGGAGCCCAGGGCCTCTTTCCAACTCTCCAAGCAGCAACCCTTTCTACAAAGATCTACCTCTTCAGTTTCAGTGAGCAGCAATGTCCCTTGTTCTACCAGTAGCAAATATGGGGGGTTACCATTAGTTCCACGACTGTAGTGGGTGGCTCTTCCCCACTTCCCCTCTGCCTTTCTAGTTCTCCACTTTTCAGAGTGTCCAGAGGGAAACCCTGAGATGATTCCAGCTAATTTTTTCCATTCACTATCTTGCATCAGATCAATAGAAATTCCATCTACCCCTCCCCAGTAAAGAAAGATTTACATAGTCCACATGGTATATTTGTAAAATACACATGAGGCCTGATAAATTACACACTATTTATTATGCTACTAAAATGATACCCTTTGCTTGATTAAAGTAGCCATATGCTGTAGTGCAAATCATTCTCATTCATTAAAATCCCCAAATATGTTTAAACAAAAAAAGAGAACAGTCAGCAGCAGATAGGTAGAATACAATCAGATCTCACAGGTTTCAGGACATAAATGCACTAAAAATAGGCTCGATGTTTTACCAAACATGTCCATCCATCCATTCATTCATTCATTCATTTACTTAACCAACAATTTTTGAACACCTATGCTGTGTCAGACACCTTATAGGTGCCAAGGACAATACCTTGTCCTCAAGGAACAGACAGGTTAAGGGAGAGACAGACAAACAAACAGTGTACTTGTAATGACAGTGGCAAGCCCGGTACCCTGGGAGCACATTAGAGACTTGTCTATACTAAACTTGTTGGGTCAGGAAGACATCCCAGAGGAGGTGCTATCTGGGTTATATCTCAAAGGATAATTAGGTCTGGGAAGTGTTCCAAGTTACTCTTTTTTCCATTACCTTGTTTATTTCTTAGTGATTCATAGATCACAAATCTGTGATGATCTTCTCTCTCATTTTATTTACATGAATATTGTCTGCCTCCTCCTTACCCCTACAACTTGAAGGTAGGCTTCAAGGGAGTACACACCTTGTTAGGTGTTCTTATCCCAGCATATATAGTAGTGATTAGCACATAAAAGGGGCTTAAAAACATTTGCTGAATAAATAAATGAATAGTGACAAAACAATAGCATGTGCAAAGGCCCAGTGCTGAGAGAGCACAGAATATGATCTGAGAAGGTTAAAGGCCGAGTGCCACATCCCCTGGTGCTTCATCTGGTCCCCATCATCCCCTCCCCTTATCACCTCTCTCATCTCTGTCCACCCATCCTTTCCCACAGGAACTGGCATTTCCCCACTGGCTAAAGTAAATAAGCACATTTGCTTCTGGAACAACAGCAGCTATGTTTCTGCATGACCTCGGGGTTAATGGCCAGTGACTCCTGGGTACCATCTGCAGTGACCCATGAAGGAGCACACTCAGCCATGACCACCCGACAGCATCCCTGTATCCCAGAGCCACCCCTGAGGCCCCTCACCCACACTTGCTCTTGGGAAGCCCTGTTTAACATGGAAACAGCTCCAAGGTCATTGAACTAAATCTGGATTTAAGTCTAACCTTCCTGGTGTTAGGCAATGAACTTAATCTCTCTGAGCCCTTTCTCCTTTTTTAAAATGGAGATTAAAATATCCACTTCATAAAACTTTCAGGGATTAAAGTAGTCACTGTATGTGAGGTGCCTGACATGCAGGAAACACTCAATACATGTAATTATTATGATTAGATGATACCTAACCCTCTTCCAGTTCTAAGTCTTTTTCCCTCACCACAACACCCCCACACAAGCAGTTTTCTCTCCATTACTTCACTGAATCCTCACAGCTACCCAATGAGCCAGATGCTCTTACCATTATCTGCACTTTACTGATGAGGCCCCTGAGTCTTGCTGAAGTTGAGAAATGTTTCTAAAGCCACAGCATTGGCAGGGCTGGGATTCCAACCCAAGTCCATCTGACTCTAGGAGCCTCTCTCTCAGCCCCACATTGTGTGCTAACTTCCCAGGGAATCTGCGGTGGTTGCTGCCTGCCCTCAGCTTCTGCAGAATCCCCCTGGAGGCACAAGGCAGAAGGAAAAGAAGTGCATGGCCAGGGGAGCTTGCTTCAGGGACCAAAATGGAATGCCAAGGAGGTGAGGATTGGCATGCATGGGAATACAGACAGGCCCACTGCATGCTCCATCATCCTCTCCTGCCCAGGCCACGTTGTTCTCTAGCACTTTTCATAAGTGGGAAGGAGGATGTCAAAGCCTGGTTCACCTTGGCCTAATGGCCAGCTACATTAGAACCTTTCTGTCCAGCTAGATTATCCCTAGGTCTTTGCTGTGATGGAGGGGAGGAAAAGGAGAGCCATTTTGCCTATTTGTCCTAAATATAATTTACATGTGTATTAATATATGAAGACCTTGACATGTATATGAAATACATGAAATGTACTGTGAAAAATTGTATTTCTCAAAAATGGTCATGACAATATTATCCATCCTGCATGCTATCCTAGAACCTTGTCACTGCCCACCCCCAATCCCCATCAACAAGCAGATTCCTTGTCTCCTCCCCTTGAACCTGGATGGACTCTTGATTTTAACCAAGTAGAATATTTCCAGAACCCATGTTTTTAACCACTATTAAAGGAAATATTTGTAGGTCTTTTTGACAAAGCAGAGTGCCTCTATTGGGAAGGAGGAAAAATAAGCCTGGAAGAGTAGGTTTGAGAGGGGCTTTGAATGCCACTCTTCAGTCATCCCCTTACCACTTAGTGGCTTTTGCCACATCCAAGTACCACCTGTATTATTATTTACATAGTAATTTTTCTCTGAATCAAATTTAAAGCTACTCAGTTTTTAACAACTTGGCCTCATTCTAAGAAATAACCATGAAATTACAAGATTTATATCCTATTAATATGCATCTAATAATACAAAGTAAGTATCTTTTTAAAATCTTTGTTTACCAGCCCTCTAATGTAATCTCTTATATGCACCTGGGCATCTATGCCCTGTTTCAGATTCAGCCTACCTGTTCAGAATCAGGCAATGGAGGCTACCACATTGACCAAAGAAAAGATCAAAGTGACCTCTAAGGAACACTGATCTGTGATATTTGTAAATATCAGAGAAAGCATCTGCAGACTCGCAGGTAAAAGGCATCATGGAAGGTGCATGCTGGTAGATGGGTCACTGTTTGTATTCCAGGGGTTTTGTAATAGCATGAAAGGCACAGGAAAAATAGGGTGCACCTTCTTAGAGTAGGAATTTGACTCACAGGTAAGCAGCGTAAAATATTACAACTATATTATGGATATATAAACTTTAGCAGCAAAAGTCACAGGCACATTTAATTAAAAACAAGCAAAGTCTAAGAAATTCCCTGCCCAGTGTGGGCAGCTTTGCCCATGCCCAGAGCAGAGGGATTCATGGTCTTCTCATAGCCTATGGTTCTCAACACTGGCTGTATTTCAGGGTCATCTGAGCAACTTTTAAAAGTCACCCTGGCTCAGACTCTAGCCTAAACCATTTACCCAGATTCCAGCCTCTGAGGATGCTGCCTAGGAATTGGTAGTTTTAAAGCATCCCCAGGTGATTTTAATGGGTAATCAGTATTGAGAACTACCATTTTAGGGATACTCAGGGTGGGAAAGTACAAGGAGCTGTAAAAGAGAGCACCAAGTGATTGGAGATAGGAAGCCTGGTAGGGACGAGGTCCTCATAGTCTAAGAAAGAGTCCACACATTTTCCTTCATGTATGTTGGAATCTCTGTAAACGTATGGCTAGCACACCTACAACAGAGGCGCACACAAACAATAGCAAATGCACGTTAACTCTTAAGCGCATATACATATGAGACATTTAAGCCAGGCTTTATTTGTCAAGCAAACAGGGCTTGCCTACAAAATCTAGTCAATTCACTATAATGACTCCACAGGGCAAAGCCGTAAGACGAAGAACTGGGACTCTAATTAGATTTAGGCTTCTATAAAGTTGGGCCAATTTCTGGCAGATTTGGAGTTCTAATTCTACTTATCCATAATCAAGAAGTCACAGAGAAAGATTATTTATATATATATTCATTTGTTCACAGGGTCACACATATTCATATTTACAGACAGATGCACACATCCATACATAGCTCATATTCATACACACATGCATTAAGTTAGGCTGAACAAGTCTCAAACTGCCCCAAGGAATCTGTGAGGCTTTTGTTATTACTATCTTCAGTCTCACTACCCCAGAGACTGAAGGCCAAGGTCCCTTCCGACTCCCAGCTGGGAGCAGGCCCTCTGTCCTAGATTGGAGGGGCATTTGGCAGGGGACAAAAGAAATTTCATCCCAGCTTTGGGGGCAGAACTTTCCTTGCTTCACAGTTAGTTCTTGCTCTCCAGGCCCCCAAACAAGAGGCCACTCAGAAATCACAGTTTTGGAACAAGGCGGCATTGTACCCTGGGCCTGTGCTTTCCTGAGGCTTGAGTAAGAGGAAGTGAGATGAGAAGGCTCCCGGGGCTACTGAGGTCTGGAGAGAAACTGGCACCTGGGAAGAACAATTTCCCAAGCAGCTGGCCAAACTGGGGTCTTCCAAGTGGATGCAGAGACCTGCCCTGCTGCCCTCCCCATCCCCTGAGAGCGCCTTCTCTGGGGCCCTTGCTTCAAAGAGCCATCTCTTTCTACATGGCACTCATCCTCCTTGTCCTTTGTTCCATGACACCTTAAGCATGTTAGAGGCTAATTCTGAAGAAGCAGAGAAGGGGCACTGGGGTAGCAGCTGCAGTGGCCCGGCCCTGAGGTGCCAGCTTTATCTCCCCTAAAGATCCATTCCCCAGAAGGGAAGACCTGGGGGCCTCCCTGGTGCCAAGGGCTGAGAGCGGGCATCCAATGCAGCTAGGTCCTTCACACACTGTGATGGGGCCCCTTACCCTCAGATCAGCCTCTCACTCTCAGAATTGGTAGCATCAGGTAGTGAGGAATTTCTGAGGATCAGTAATTATGAGGAAGCCTCGATTGCCCAAATTTTCCACTGAACAACCACAAAAATCTGAGGCTCTCCCCTCCAACTTGAGCCTGGGCCAACGGCCCTGCTGGCCCTGTGGATGTCCACCATGCAACGTGCTCATCATCCTCATTTTAGCGGACACTTTCTTGGGTGCTCAGCTTTCTGTTTTCTGGAACTGTGCCCTTTCCATTCTCACTCACCGCATACCGGTTAAGGTGCTTTTGGCTGCAAGTTACAAAACTATCAACTGAAATTGGCTTAAAGAACAAGGAAAGTGATGGGCTCAAATGTCCAAAAAGGTCCAGCTTCAGGGTTGGATCAGCACAGAGCTTCTGCTTCATTTTTCTGCCACATCCACAGTTGTGCCCTCCTCCTTGGGTTGGCTAAGCTCCCTCATGGTTGCAAAATGGCTCTAGCAACTTCATACCCCGCAATCATATGGCCAATACCCAGAAGAGAGAGAGTTTCTTTGAGTGACACTTCATAGAGAGCAGACATACTTTTCTCCCAGCGAGCTTCCTCTGGGAACTGGTGGAGACTGGCATCTTCTTACGGGATCCTACCTCTCTTGCTAGCAATGGATTGAGAAGTGGATACCAAGCCCAAAATAACTAGTGCTGGAATGTAATCCCATTGGCCACATCACTGATCTGTGGATGGGCATATAACCCAAGCCAGGCTGATTATACTATTTTCTTAGGAATTTTCTAACTGAAGCTGGGGTCAAGAGCCACCTCTCTCTGGTTGTGATGCTGTATGTATCTTAACCTTGACTACTGCCAGCCACCAGCACCTCCTCATTGGAGAAGCCATTTTGCCTATTTGCATCTGCAAGAACAACTCCAATAATCAGAGAGACCTAGTCAAGAGATAGAGACACAGACCCTGATGGAGTGTGAATTCCAGGTTCTAGTGGTGTCTCAGGCCAGTTCACCTCTTCTCTTTCAGTATTTTGCTTTTGTCAGAGAGTAACTCCCTGCTGGAGACTTCCCCTTTCATCTCACATCCCCATTACTAAGTCCATAGTGGCAAACGGAGGTAATAACAAGGACTGCCTCAGGCTAACAAGATCAGCC
Organism: Cacajao melanocephalus; assembly: GCA_963573385.1. Taxonomy (NCBI): domain Eukaryota; kingdom Metazoa; phylum Chordata; class Mammalia; order Primates; family Pitheciidae; genus Cacajao; species Cacajao melanocephalus. The sequence continues at coordinate 97,553 of CAUYLG010047650.1, read as the reverse complement.
ACTAGAGTGGGAGAGGGGATCACCTTCCCGTAAGCCACATAGGGTGGGAATGGGTTTCAGAACACATTTAGGACTCTATTACAGAAGAAGAAGCAGGCAGGGATTGGATATTGAGTGAGTAACACAGTGTCCACTGTAGCCATCAGATGACTCCCAGGATCAGTACATTATCCAAATGTATTTGGATATTTCCCTCTGAGCAACGAAACAAAGGCTTCCGAACCAGCCCACCCTAGGTGCTCCTGTGGCATCTCATCCACCAGTTTCCAAAGACAGCCAAGTCGGTCACATTCTTGCAAAGCACAAGCTCAGAGGCATCCTTTACTACCAAGACACCCTTTGGGGTTCAGCCCATTGGAATTAGTAGTATCCCAGCAAGCATGGGTAGAAGAACACATCACTACAATACAGGAAACTCAGGTGGCAGCCACATCACCCAGAAGACGTCTCACCTCACCTTCTGGAATAGGCCAGGATTGAGTCCACAACTTGAAACCTTCTCTGGATCACAAATAGAAGAGGGCAAAGGGTACCCTTCAGCAGAAGGTCCTCAAAGAAGGCTGGATTTACAGTAGCTCCTTGTTTTCTCTTGTTTTGCTTTTATTCATTTAGTCAACAACCATTTTAGGAACACCAGTAGGTACCTCTAAGAATATTTCACTTTTGTATCTTTCTGTACCATCCTTTCCCCCTCCTTGTTTATTTGCTACTTTCTCCCTAGCTGGTTAATCTATGGCTCTTTTCTACAGCATCTTTTCCTCTCTCAGTTTCTTCCTTCTCCCCTGGATGAATTTCTCTATGTACTCCACGTTGTAGCTTCCCAATGTATTTTATAAAATACCTCAAATCAAGAGCCTTAAAACTCACTGGGCATGGAAGGAAACAACTGTGACAAAAAAGGGGACAAAATGGGGCATTATCCTTAGAAGTAAGCTCCCTGTGAGCTGGAAAACTCTGTACTCAGACCTCTGGAGAGAAGGCTGTCTCTGAAGTGACAAGACCAGCCACTGAAGTCCCTAACTCACCAGCTGGAAAAACAGTCTTCCAGAGAAGGTCTTTTCCCAGGAACTAGCCATTACCCTGCAAGGATGCTGTAGACAGTGAAAGGTTGGGGGCCAATATTAACTGAACTACCAACCAAACGAGCAGATTGAACCACACTAATATGTGAAAGCTTGGACCAAATTGGACCTATGTCAGTGTGCCTTGTTTTATTTTTTTTTAAACTAAATCAAAGGGTTTTGTTTATGGGTTTTGGGTTGTTGTTTGTTGTTTGTTTTTCCTCTTGCAAAGAAAATCCCCATTAACCAGATTGAACAAGGAAGTAACCGTATGTCTTCTAAAACTTGATTGAATTGCACCAAGTTCAACAGTGTCTCTTAATTGCCAAATCCAAGAGCTTCTTTTGTTCTTCTGAGTCCTCATCTGCTTGCTTCTATGGAGCATTCTTTCCCTTTCCTCCCTCCCTCCCTCCCTCCCTCCCTCCCTCTCTCCCTCCCTTCCCTCCTTCCTTTTTATTTTTGTAAAGCATTTCTTTCTGCATTCCCACTGTCTTGAAACTTTCTCTACCATTGGTTTCTGAAAAAATGCTTTTCTGGCTCTCCTATCATTTTGGTTTCCTTTTCTTTTTGGTACTCTTCCTGGATTCTTTTTAATAGCCTTTGTCCCTTAAATATTACTGTCCTTGTGCTTCCCCTTTTACCTAACTTTCTTCTCACACAAGCACTCCCATGTTCTCATCTCCCATGTTCTCATCTACCCACTTGATTTATTTTTGGAGGGGGGACAGTCTCACTCTGTCACTCAGGCTTGAGTGCAGTAGCACGATCATGGCTTATTGCAGCCTCAACCTCCCTGGGCTCATGTGATCCTCCCACCTCAGCCTCCCAAGTAGCTAAGACCACAGGTGCATGCCTCCACACCCAGCTAATTTTTTGTATTTATTGTAGGGATGAGGTTTTGCCATGTTGCCCATGCTTGTCTCAAATTCCTGAGCTCAAGCAATCAGCCAACTTCAGCCTCCCAAAGATTACATGTGTGAGCCACCCCCTTGATTTTTATTACCACCTGTGAAGATAATACCTTATATAATATCACAAAATCCAGCCTTTTTCCTAAACTCAAGACCTACATTTCTGACTGCTCCCAAAGTATCCTCACAGGCATTTCAAATGTAAGTTGCTCAAAACATAACTTATTGCCCTCCTTCCCTAAATTTTCTCCTGCTGCAGTCTTCTCTAACCCAGTGAAAGACTTCTATTCCAGCTGGCCTTTGGAGCCTGAAAACCTGGAGTCATTCTGGAGCCTTTTTATTTACTTTCTCCTTCACCTGCTACAGTGAATTAGGCATAACCTCTAAACTCTAAATGTGTTCACACTTAAGGCTCTCTTCTTCAATCCAGTATCATTGCCTTTATCCAAATCCAAGCCAGCACTCTCCTCCATTAATTACAGCAATAGTTTCCTAACTGCTTTTCCTTCTTCAAGTCATGTCTCCACCCAGAGCATCCTTAAGCAGGACAGGGTTATCTTTCTAAAATGCAGATCTGGTTGTGTCACTAAGTACCTTCAATAGTTCCCCTCCTACTGAGAAGAAAGTTCAACTTCTTTATCATTGAATCATCACACTGCTATATCCCATCTCCTCCCTTTCCACTCCCCTCATGCATTTATACTGTAGCATTTTCCTGGATGCAATACCTTCTTTTACCTATCTATGTCTCTGATCATAATCGTCCCTCTTCCTGGCATTTCTTTATCCATCAAACATAATGTTCATGTCTCATCCATGCACTCGCTGTGGTCCTTATCTGCCTAACACATGGAAATTGTGATATTTTTGAATGAACACTTAAAAAATCATACTCTTCCTTTACATTTGGCTCTATCATCATTATCTCTAGAAAGACCTCCCTTTCTTACCCTAACAGAATTATCATCCCTCTTCCTTGAATCCACAGTAACTTCTAAGCTTCTTCTTGCAGACTGTTTTAAACTCACTTTAATTTTGCTTATTAAATTTCTTTTTCTACCATAGACTGTTAGCTCCTTGAGGACAGAAACAATAATTTTGTTTCTGTGCAATCCCAAAGGCAGGTGAAGAATAGGTCCTACACAAATGTTTGTTGAAATAAAATGAGATAAACCAAACCAGTGCATCAAAATATTCTACAAATGGAACCTCTCCCAGAATATTTTGTTCAACTCACATGCATAGTTTTGGAATCAAGGTATATGTGAGGGAGGGAGAGCATCTGACTTCACTTGGGGAGGGCTGAGTTGGCTGTTCCCTCTGAGAGAGCAAAGAACAAAAGGGCTCCCACTTTGTCATTCTTAATAATGTGTAGGCAGCAATTAGGGTTTAACAGCAGTAGTTAGAGCATATCCTCTTATGTTCTGTGTGCAAACTGGGGAAAATAAGCAAACACAACAGTAGAAACTAATGCAGTTCCCCTGTTTCCTATTTAACAGCACCTGCAAGAAGCCCATTGATGCTAATTGCATGGTGGGTAGGGGGTCTTCCTGGTACCCAGGGAAAGGTGAAATAATGCTACACAAAGACCTGGAACTACAAGCTCACATATCAATATTCATACCTTTTTAAGGACAGGCAACAGGCTCATGAAGTGATAACAGAAGCAGTTTTGTGCCAACCAAGGAAGGTGTCACCCAGGGTAAGCCAAGAAAAGCAGGCTTCTATCAGGACAATCCTGTGCTTTGCTGCTGCTCAAAAATACTGGCTTGCAAATGCTTATTTCATTCATAAGGGGACTGAGTTCTTACAGGGCAATCTAGTGACGGGAGACCCAACTCCTACTCACGAAAGTTAGGTAAAGAAGAAGAAGAATGAGGAAGAAGAGGAGGAGGAGAAAAGCAAGTGTTGGCTTTCTTGTTTGTTGGCTTTTTGACCTTACTTGGTTAAAGCTACCAAGAAGGTACATACTAGCTTTCCTCAGAAAAATTCTACTTCCAACCAAGTACAGTAACTTTTGCTTCTGTCTCACAGCAAGGAATATCAATACCAAATAGATGAGTCTGGTCCTGGAACCAGTGGCATCCAGGGAGTGAGTGATGATGTGGAAGGAATGGAAGGAGGAGATTGGAGAATTTTTAGGGAACCAGGCAGTCACTCAAGAATATGGTAGCTGTAAAGGGTTAAATTCTGAATGTGGCACAGGGGACATTCTCATGTGTTTTCTAGAGTTGTTTTGGAGTCATGCACTGGAGATATTTTCATCTAGCAGTGAGTCTTTTGAAGCCAGAGGATTTAAAACCCTAAGCAACAGTTCTTTTCTTCTTTTTATTTGTTACATACACTTCCTTTGGACCACTATTCATAGAGTGGCCAATGTAGTGATTATGCACTGGGGCAATTATTAGCTTGTTTTCCTCTATAAAGCTTGGTCATAATGTTCTTACTGTTTTCCTTAGAGTGGGCCCATACAACAAGCAGATGGGCCATATGAGGACTGAGAGCTCACAAGATTGGAGTTGAAAAAAGTGGGGATTCATGTAGGGAGGGCCAGGGGTGAGTTCAACAGTACTATGGAAAAGGCTGCTGCTACAATTGGAATGTTAACATTTCTACCAGTAGCCCAGCTCTCTTAATGAAATAAACCCCCATCAGCCCAGATGTCCACAAACCAGAGATCCCAAATACCATGTTAACATAGAGTTTATTTAAAAAGATATAAAACAGCAAGTTAGAAAGCTAATAACAGGGATTATTCAGAAAAGCACATCTCGGTATATAATCATCTACTATTATTCATCTTTAGTTTCTTGTAGAGTCTCAGAACATCTAAATATTTATAATCAAAGAGAGTAAATACTATATACAGTTTGTTAGTGTTTTATTATATTTGAATTGTTTGAACACTTGTTGTCTATATAGCCAAATGGCACCTGCAAACTAGTCCAATTAAATCAGAATATAACAAATAGAGAAACATTGTGTTATCTATGTGTTCCCTGCCCCAGTGCTACTGCCCCTACCTCCCTCTCCCACTCCTGGCCTTTCCCGTTGGATCTTTCTAAGAAGTGGTCCTTCCTTCATACAGAGATTACCATAGAAACTGCCCAGGTAGGGCAGTAGTATCCACACCATGGAGGCAGTTGCTTGATTGGACTGTGGCAAGCACTCAGACCCAAATTCATCCTGCCATAGCCCTTCTTGGGTTGTTTTATAAACAGTTTCAGTGAAATATAATTGATATATGAAAAGCTGCACATATTTAATGCATACGATTGGATGGGTTTGAACATACACGTACACCCATGATCTCCCCATGCTCATCATGGTAATAAACATATCTATCACCTCCAAAAATTTTCTTATGCCTCTTTGCTGCTTTTCGTTTGGATTTGGTTTTAATTTTGTTGTGTGTATGTGTGGTAAGAGCACAATATGAGATCTAGCCTCAATATTTGCTGAAGTAAACAATATTGTTAGGTCTACACACTGTGTGTGTTGTACAACAGATTTCTAGAAGGTATTCATCTTGCATAACTGAAATTATATATCCATTAATCAGCAGCTCTTCACTTACTGCCCCTATACCTGGCAACCACCATTCTACTTTCTGTTTCTATGAGCTTGGGTATTTTACATACCTCGTAAAAGTGGATCAAAGACAAGACAGTATATGTCTTTCTGTGCCTGGTTTGTTTGACTAATGTCCTCCTGGTTTATTTCACTAATGTTATCCAGGACATGATTTCAACAATGTCCTCCAGATTAATTCATGTTGTTTCATGCAGGATTTCTTTCATTTCTAAGGCTGAATAATATTGTACTGCATGTATATACCACATTTTCTTTATCAATTCACTCAATGATGCACATTTAAGTTGTTTTCATATCTTTGCTATTGTGTATAAGGGGTTCATATATAAAATATATAAAGAACTCCTGTAACTCAATAGCAAAATAAAACCCAAATAACTCAAGTAAAAAATGTGTAAAAGACTTGAATAGACAATTCTCCAAAGAAGACATACGAACAGTCAGTGGGTACATTAAAAGGTGTTCAGCATCACTGATCATCAGGAAACTGCAAAGCAAAGCCACAGTGAGATACCACCTCATACCTGTTAGGGTGGCTTTTACCAAAAAAAAAGAGAGAGATCAAGTGTTGATGAGGATGTGAAGAATTTGGAACCATTGTGCACTGTTGCTGAGAATGTAAAATGGTGCACTACCATGGAAAACAGTGTGAGAATTCCTCAAAAAAAAAGCGAGACTACTGTGTGATTCAGCATTTCTGCTTCCGGGTATCCAAAAAAATTGAGACCAGTATCTCAAAGAGATATTGGCACTTTCACATTCACTGTTGCATTATTTGCAATAGTCTTTTTTGGGTTTCTATGACTGAAAACTGAGGAAGAGAAGGTGATCTTTCTTCTAGTGAAAAGTCAAAAAAAGTAGTTTAGTGATGTAGGCATCACTCCCAACGGAGGCAGAGTTCAAAAATATAAGATTGTATCCCAAGATACAGGGAGAATATATCTTGACCTAAGAAAAGCCAGATTTATCTCTGCTTGGAGGAATGAGACTCATGAAATAAAGCAACGACTTGTGATCCTGAGCACGTCCCAGCACCATCACTGTATTAAATGTTTACTGACACGACATCAGCATGCATGGCACTCTCACTGGACATGGAAGTCTGCCAACTACTCTGTTCCAAAGAATCTGTCTGTCAACCAGGGCAGATCTATCAATATCAGTGATCGATGTGATGATTATGGTCAGTAAAGAAGCCAGCATTGTTTAATGGGCATTCGTCCTTACGACCCTTGGTTTGGCTGACTTCCACCCCATGCAAGTGGGAAGACTGGACAACCTACAACTTTCAACGGAGGCTGAGTAAAATCTTATGGGCCTGACACCTGGGTCCTTTTCATAGGAGTGGGAATGCACATTCCTGACTTGGCCCAGGAAACACCAGAGACAGGAGTTTTGACAAAGTGTACTAGGGAAATACTAGGTTTTCCAGTACATTCAAGGTTGTTATTTTTTGGTAGATTGACTGGAAAAATGGCCTCACTTATTCTTCTCCCAGAGTTTGTGACCTTGGCAATGTGACTTTGTAGCTCTTCCTGTGAAAAAGTGGACTCGATTTCCCCACCCTTGAATCTGGGCCAGCTGACTTGCTTTGGACCATTGATTATGGCACAGTGATGGTATGTCAGTTCTGAGCCTGGGCCTCAAGAGGAACTTTATGTTTTTACTTGCTGTCTTGGAACTTTGACACCATGTGAACAAAGCCAGGCTAGCCTGCTGGAGGATAAGAGGCCATGTGGAGGAAAGCCCACTCATCCCAGTCAAAGCCATCTCAGATCAACCAGTAGCCAACCACCACCACCTCCCCAAAATGTGAGAGACCAGTCAAGACCCACAGAACTGTCCAGCTGACCCACAGATGACTCCTAGTGAATAAGTGAGCTCAGCTGAGACCAGAAGATCTACCCAGTTGACCCATACTCAGAAGCCATAATACTTACTAGTTCAAGCAATTCATCTTTAGGGTGGCTGTTATACAGCAATAGGTAACTGAGACACTATTTTTTTTTAAATGTTGAAGTCAGATAAGTGGCTCTATGAACAGACTTGCTGAACCTTCCTTAAATTACAGTATATCATACCTTAAAAGGGGAAGGAGTGTCAGCTTCTACACCACATAGATCAAGTTAGACACCACAATTGCCCTCATGGGAAAGAAATATAAGCCATGTCCCCCTGGCTGCAGGTCGCTTCCCATGTTGCCTCCCATCGTGCCTCTCACCCTGCTCTCTTCTTCCTAAGTCTTGCTCACTTCATACCTTGATTCCTGCTTTCCATCTAGACCTTTAAGTATAGAGACCTAAATAATATTCTACCTTCTCCTTATAGAAAAACAAAGAAATTTGCACTATATTCTAGAATAATTTTCATTGAAATTGGCTAACATAGTAAAAGTTTTACTACTTAAAAGAGTAAGTTCCAATCATTGGACCAATGAGGTGACATTGAACATCTCTATATTGCAACTAGCACATGGTATTCTTCCAATTCACAGTACATGACAGCAATCTGGAATCGAGCAACTGAGCACTGACCTACCTCCTGTGTGCTCAGTGTTGTACCAGGTGCTGTGGGGAAGATACAAGAAGTAATGCAAACAGGCAAATCGGCATGAAGCTGGGACCTAAAGTGAGATCTCTGCCACATTTACTATTAGTTGGGCTCAAGAAATCATGTGAACCCATTTCTAACTCAAACACAGTCTTCAAAATCCTTTTCAATAACATTATGGAATATTTAGATGCCCCGTCATCACAATTCCTGATTTCATAAGCCCACATCTTCATGAAATAGGGATGCTGTTTCTAGCTCCCTTAGGTTTCCGAGAAGGCAAAATTAAAATTCACTGATTTAACAAATGGGCTCTGTTTAATGCAAAAACACAAAGCCTGTCCCTGCACAGTCATGGTGTAGTGTCCCCAAGGGAATATTCTTTGTGTGTTTATTCAATTTTATTTGCATATCTGTGGTTGAATTTTCATGAAGTTTTATTTACTCTTTTTTGCAAAGTCCAAATTCTCTCTGAGATACACCTTAATGAAAAGTAACAAACCACTTATAAGGTTATAAGATGCTCTAGTAATGAGAATTAGATGTCATTATCTTTTGTGAAGGCAGCAAATGGTTGTCTGAATTGAGTTGATTTTGGTGGTACATATTATAATGGAAAAAATTACTAATGAAGTGCTAAATTACTGGAAACATCCTTGTTACTTATTAAACATTTTTGTTAATTAGGATGGGAAAAATAAAGGGTTGAAGCACATTTTAATACCTCTTTTGAGGCCAGGTCAGAAGTGAACAGATGTGTAAACCCACAGCCCAGCCCAACAAAGGCTTCCAACTACCTGTGAGAGATGCTCTAGGGCGGAGCTGCTGACCTTCCAAGTCCTGAACAGACCTTGAATGCATCAACAGACGCCCTTCTCTACCGAAAATCATGGCATTGGCCAATCATCCACTACGTATGTTTGTTTTTAATGAGCACAGAAAAATTCAGCTGGAAATAAAGGAAAATGGAGCAAAGGAGGAGACAACATGGAGACAGAATAATAAGGGGGTGTTTAATATTGCCTATTTTGAAATCTCCTACTTTTCAGAACACAACATCGCTGAGAAGCAAGGATGTTATGCAAGCTGTCCCTATTCACAGCCTCTCTCTCATTTTCTCCATTTCATAGCCTTGTTCTGGTAACTGGATTCCAGTCGTGTCACCTGCACCCAAGTTCTCCTCTACTGGGTATACTTCTGGCTTATGAGTTTACAAACCAAACTCACTCTGCCCCATCCCATAAGACAGTTGAATCTCAGGCCCCAGCCATTATGTAGTAAATGAGACACAGAAAAAAAGTCAGAAGATCCCTGCTGTAGCCCAGAAACTGCCACTGACTAGCCATGTTGTTAGAGAAATTCACTTCACCTCTCTGAATCTTCACGGTCTACTAGGTATTAGTAATTTGAGAGATTAAAAAAAACCAGCAAGCTCCTTGCTCACAACAAGCATTGTAGCTGGGGAAACAGTCTTGTAAATCATTATTAATTTATGAGATACATGTTGATAAAGCTTTAGTCAAAATGTTATGAAAATACTGAGAACAGAGGAATTAACTGTGCCTGGGAGAGACCAAGAAGGATGTATGTATAGAGGAGAAGATGTTTGAGAAATACTCAAGGGTGAGTGGCTGCTAACCAGGAAGTCAAGAACCTCCAAGGCAGACAAAATAAATCATGCCAAGATGCAGGATAAGGAGGACTGCATGAGAGATGCCAGGAGCTGAGCATAACCTGGAACAACTACCCAAGTTACAGGAGGTCAGCAGACAGGTTCAAAAGTAGACAACATCTAAGTAAGGATGGGGCTCTTCTGTCAGGCTAAGGAGGTTGCATTTAACCTATAGACAACAAAGACTCATCAAGGGTTTTTCAACAGTAGTGTTGCTAGATGAGACCAGTGCATACAGGAGCACTCTGACCTGCCTATGGCACATGGGTTGGAGAGGTAGGCTGTGGAAGCAGGCAGGTCAATGAGAAAAGTACCACGATAGGGCAGGTAAGAGACGGCAGGTAGTGGTGGTGCAGGAGGCAGAGCTCAGAGATTCATAGAACAAAGAAGTGGGAGGACTTGGTGCTTAATTAGTTGCAAAGTGTGTGGGAGAAGCAGATGTCAGATTACCTACATAGGTTCTGGTTTGGATTTATTGATAGAGATGCAAGGACTTTTCAGAAAAGACTGAATGGGGGAAGATGACAAGTGATTTCTATTTGGGACCATTTGTACTTGAAGGGAGTAAAAGGCAGACAGATGAAGATGCCTGTGGGCTGTAAGATACTCCACTGTAGAGCTGAGGATTCTAAGTTAGTGGCACACTTGAGGGGTGTCCATGGAGGTGATGGCTGATGTTATAAGAACTGATGAGATCAGCCAAACAGAGCACAGAGTGAAAAAAGAACAAGGTCAAGGACAGGCTCATATGGAAGGGGCAGCATTTAAAGACTTGGTGAAAGAGGAACCAGCAGGACACTGAGGAGGGGCTGTCAAGGAAGTGAGAGTTCCAGAGGAAGGGGGTCACTGAAGCCTGAAAGGGAGAGTTTCCTAAGGAAGCAATGTACAGCATCCAAGTGGCAAAAAATTCAAGCACTAACTGGGAAAGCGTTCATTGGTTTTGGCAACTGGAGAGTTATTGATGACTTTGCAATGAGCGGTTTCTAGGAATGACAGCTAAAAGATGGATTGCAGAAAGACAAGGCAGGGTTACAGGCAGGCTGTGTGGTATTCGAGTCAGTGGGTATTGGCTATGTTTCAGTGTATTTGGATTGAAGAAAAGAAGACGATAAAGAGGTGGCTGGAGAATAACAGGAAGTACAGGAGATTTTTTATTTAAAGTAGAAAAATTTTAAGCATATTTACAGTGAGAAGACTGGACACAGTGATGGCCAAGATTCCTTTCAACTCTCTTGTCCTTTGCTTCTAAGAGCAGAGGGGAACCATCTCCTGTTACTGGAGGAATTCCAATACAAGAAGAAATATGAGCTGGAAAATGCCAAGTTACTTGACATGGTTGCTAGTATTTCTGCCTGCCTGACCCTCTCTCCTTCCCCAAACCAGGCCATTCTCCTGAGCTCTGCGCACAGTCAGTACTTTAGGAAGGCTCACAAGGGTCCAAAGGTGTTTAAGCTCCTCAGAATTTACACCATAGAGTCCCATCACATCCACCTTCACATCTAGTATTGGCAGATTGAGGCTTCTCTGACCGCAGAGAGTCACCCAGAGTCCTGCCTGGTATTCATCCAAGGTCCTGAAAGCAAGTGAAACCATGACCAGAGTCAAATGGAAAGCAAGAAGGAAGGGAATATGGGTGGAAGAAGGAGAAAGAGAAGAAAGCTCATGCAGAATTTATTTCCCTCTCTCTTAGGGGTTTCTAGCAGATCTTACATCAGTTATCTCTGTAGCTTTTCCCCTCCTGTTTGGTTTAATATTCCCAAGGGAATACCCAGTTGAACATGAACAACAGAAGACTTAAGCACTCAATCTATTTTAATCCTTTAGCAACATAGCTCTGAAATCATTTTTAGAAGGCATTTAGACTTTCAGGAGGAAGAATCTTATCTTCAGTGAATTACTATTTATTGAGGCTTTAATAAATGTTTGTTTTTTTGCCGGCAGGCTGCTTTCTGTAGCTCATTAAAGTGAAGCTTATCTCTGGAGGAAGAAAAGCACAAGTCTGGGTTTCAGCCTGGTAATGGAGTGCTAGAAACACAAGTGAAAACTTCCACATGATCAGTTTTAATCTCACCTGCTGAGGTGGTTTTTGCTACTTAATGATATATTTCAGAAATGGATGGGACATCAAAGGTCAACCATAAATAGAGCTCAGAGTGAAGGGAATGAAAATCACAAATTAGGTTCACTTATTGTGCTAGATAGGGAAGTTTCCAATCTTCATTCAATTTGTGACATAGAGAATCAAGCAATGGTTCTGGAGCCTGCCTTCTGGGGAGAAGGCTTGGGGGAGGCTCAATCATTTTTGTGTTTGCTTGTTTTCTCTGTCCAGTCATGTGAAAAAAGTTGGCTGGGAGGTTTTTTCTTTATTATTGTTGTCTATGACACAATCGCTACATTATACTGGCGCCTTTTGAAAAGCCGGTGTACAGCTCAATTGCCTCATTACCATTGTGCTTGAATGGAACACGGTGTAGCCTTAGGGAAGCCTAGGATTCTCTGCAGTGGCATGGGACAGGGGCTGCTGTCTTCAGAATTTTCAGAGAATATGCCAAAACCTGTACAGGCAACACAGAATTCTCAGGGGCTTCTGTCCTGTTTTTGTTATGCAAAGAATTAACCTCAGCTCTTGAAAACACTGCTTTTGAAATCACATAAACGATTATAGGCGCCCCAACTTACAATGGTTCAATTTACAGTTTTTCGACTTTATCACAGTGCAAAAGTGCTATGCTTCCAGTACAAACCATATTTTGAGTATCTGTACAGCCATTTTGTTTTTCACTTTTAGTAGAGTACTTAATAACAAGAGATATTCAGCTGGGCACAGTGGCTCATGCCTGTAATCCAAGCATTTTAGGAGGTGGAGGCGGGCAGATCACCTGAGGTCAGGAGTTCAAGACCAGCCTGGCCAACATGGTGAAACCTGTCTCGACTAAAAATACAAAAATTAGCTAGGTGTGGTGGCAGGCGCCTGTATTCCCAGCTACTCAGGAGGCTGAGGCGGGAGAATTGCTTGAACCCGGGAGGCAGAGGTTGCAGTGAGCCAAGATCACACAATTACACTCCAGCCTGGGTAACAAGAATGAAACTTTGTCTCAAAAAATAAAAAATAACACAAGATATTCAACACTATGTTATCAAATAGGCTTTGGGTTCGATGATTTTGCCCAACTGTGGGCTACTGTAAGTGTTCTGAGCACGTTTAAGGTAGGTTAGGCTAAGCTATGATGTTTGACAGGTTAGGTGTATTAAATGCATTTTTGATGCAATAATATTTTCAACTTATTGATGGGTTTACCAGGACATAACTCCATCATTAGTCAAGGAAATAGTGACCCAAGAAGTTTGTCCTCTGATATGTTTCTAGATCTGAAATAACAAAGGTGAGGATGTTAGGCCCCAAATGGAGCTCCTCTCTGCCCAAACTTGATAATCTTGATATCATGGACAGAACACAGGCTTCCAAGCCAAAAGTTCTGGCTTAACTGTTGCCCAGGACATTGCCTAGCTGTATTGCAGAACTTCCCTGGCTCTGCTCACTCATCTGTAAGACGGGGGATAGTAGGGCATAGCTCACAAGTGGTGAAAAGAATGGTACAAAACAATTCAAATGAATTTTCATTAACAAATCTTTGTTGAGTGCCTACCATGCATCAGGCACCAGGCACTGTTCTAGATACACAGGATATAGCAGCAGCAAGCAAAACTGATTGCGGCCAGGTGCAGTGGTTCATGCCTGTAATTCCAGAACCTTGGGAGACTGAAGCAAGAAGCTTGCTTTACCCCCAAGGATTTGAGACCAGCTTGGGCAACATAGCAAGACCTCACTGCTACAGAAAATCAAAAAACAAAAATTAGCTGGGTGTCGTGGTGTGTGTCTGTAGTCCCGGCTACTCAGGAGGCTGAGGTAGGAGGATCACTCGAGCCTGGGAGATGTAGGTTGCCATTAACTGAGATTGTGCCACTGCATTCCAGCCTAGGCAACAGAAAAGAAAAAAAAGAAAGGAAAAAAAAAGAAAGAAGGAAAGCTAATGTATGCAAACTGCCTAGCACTGTGCATAATCACTAAAATGACCAACAGACAAGTCTGAGCCCTCATGTCAGACTAATGCTTTGCTTCTAGAAAGTCATGTCTAAATCCATGATCTATCTCTGAAATCTAGATTCAACCATCACAACTTCTTGAAAGCAATATAACTGCAGAACAAAACCAAGATTGCAGTGCCTTATAGGAGTCTCTAACCTTTTCTGCTCCTTTGGGATAAATAGTAGCCAGAAACTATAGCCCAATCTTGCTGAAAGATGGGTGGCATTATTGGAGTGTATGGGTTGCAGGCAATGCCACCCCTAGGCATGATGAATCAAGGTGTTTGGGATGCCACCAGTAAAGGGAGCTAAGCATTGCTGAGTAATAATAGTGGAGGTCATCATCTGAGAGGGAAAGTGGTGACCTCAACATCTGCTCATAGGCGTATAGAGGCGTATGTGACTATTTCTTCCTCAGTACCACTGAGCCAGTCACAAGAGGTGAGTTGTTCCAACACATATACACAAAGCACACTTTGTGTTTATGTCCCAAGAATTGTTCTAGATCCCAGGGATACAGCAATCACATAAACTCACTTCCACACCCTTGATACATTTATGGGCTAGAACCAGGTCTGCAACATTTTTCTGTAAAGGGCCAGGTAATAAATATTTAGGATTTGTGAGCCACCTCCTCATTGTTGGGCTTTCTCAGCTCCACTCTTGTGTGGGGAAAAACACCAGCCCTACATACTATGTAAGTGATTGTGCATGGCTGTCATCCAATAAAACTTTCTTTACGAGAATAAGTGGCAGGCCAGATTTGGCCATCAAGCTTTAGTTTACTAACCCTTGGTCAAGAGAAGAAGACAAATATGTTACTAGATAATGTCAACAAAATGTGAAAAATGGTATGATAGGGATAAGCAGGGAATGGGTACTGCAATGGTCTGAATGTTTGTGCTGCCCGTCCAAATTTATCTGTTTAACTTGATTACCAATGTGATAGTATTAAGAAGTGGGGCCTTTGTGGGATGATTAGGTCTTGAGGGCTCTGTCCTCATGAATGAGATTAGTGACCTTATAGAACAGGCTTGAGGGAACCTGTTTGGCCCTTCCAACCGTCTACCATGTGAAGACACAGAAGTTTCCCCTTCTATCATACAAATACTCAGCAAGAAGGCACCATCTAGGAAGCAAAGAAGAGGCCTTCGCCAAATACTGAATCTATGGACATGTTGATCTTGGACTTCTCAGCCCCCAGAACTGTGAGCAATAAGTTTGTTGTTTCCCAATTACCCAGTCTAAGATATTTTGCTTTAGCAGCACAAATGGACTAAGAAAGGTACCTAACCTACCTGGGAGTTTCAGGTAAGTCTTTTTATTGAAGAGCTTGTCTTTGCAACTGAGGATGGGTGTTTCTCATTTCTTTGCCCTTTCTGAAAGAGCAGACCCTTTGAGGACCACCACTTTGTAGTTCCGAGGGCTATTGCAAAAGTTAGGGGAGAGAATATGAAGACCTGAAATGGAGCAATAATTTTTGGAATGGAGCAGAGGGGAAGATTTCAGGACTATTTTGCAGGTAAAATGGGCAAGTCATGGTGGTAGAATATGGGGAAAAGGAAACTGACGTGGGTCGATGATGGTTGCCATGTTTCTGACTAGTGCGGTTAGGCAATTTTCATCAAGGTGGGGAATTCAGAAGCATAATTTCTGAGGTAAGAGGATAAGGTTTTATTTCCTTGTTGAAAACCGAAGTGGAAGAATCCAACAGATGGCTAGATATCCCTGAGTCCTGGTGCTCTCCCCTCAACTATTAATAGAAACCCCTAACTGGCCTCCCTGTCCCCTATCTTGCCCCCCTTATATCAATCCATCCTCACTCAGTTTCCATGATGTTCAATCTAAAACACCAATCTGACTATGTTATTCCCATTAAATATTCTTCAATGATTATTCATCCCCTATAGGATAAAAATTTGATGTGTTGCCTTGCCATGGAGAGTTCTTTAAAGCTGACCCCCACCAGCCTCTTCTGCCTCATCCCTCACTGCCAGCTTCCTCAGAGTTCCTCCATAAGAGGTCAGGGCCCAGCCCAGGCCAGGGATGTGATGATTCAGTGCAAATGACTACTAAGTCTGTGCCTTTGGGGACTGGACCCTTTCAACATGGGCAGAATTGGAAATGCTTATCCTCAGTCACAGAAACAGGATCTCAGTTTTAGCCCAGGAATCCTCAGCAAGGCTGAAAACCTCAGCCTGGCAATTTTCCAAACAGGTTATCACAGTCAAACCCTGTCACCAACATGCCCTGCATCTTCCACTTTCCAAAATTTGCCAAGGAAAGGAGAACACCATCAGGAGTGAGGCCTCCTCTCCCATTCTTTTCTCCCATGAGCTATGCCTGGTGAACTCCAGGCACCAAGGACATAAAAATGAGCCCCTCCTCCCATAAACTCCTGGGATCCCATTAAACACAAACTGCCTAGCATTCACTTCACTGCTCCTGAAAAGGGAAGGGGATCGATTTTTCTCAGCTGGGGAGCAAAGGCTCACGGTCTGGAGCTGAGGTTTAGACTCATCAGACATCTCTTCAGAAGAGGATTCGCTCTCTGTGAGGTTCCTGGCATTCACAGCTGATGTTTAGGTTGTCAAATCAGTGCTGAAGGGAGCAGCATCCTCCTCAAAGATTATAGGTCAAAGGAACAAAAAGGAAAGTTTTTAGAGAAGCATTTATAGAAAGGATGATCCCTGACAAGAGGCTCGTTCTAGCTTAGCAGAGACACACATTTGAGGAAAAAGAAATCTTCCAGCCACCTGTGGAATGTTTGCACCTTTATTTTGCATGCAGGGAGAATTTGCCTGTTTTATCTGGTGGTTGAGTTACCAGCACTATGAGAGAAAAGGTGATTTCAGGTCATCTTCCATGGTTCAATAAACTGCAAATCTTTCTCTCCTGGTGTAATGATTCCAAAGAACCTTTGCCATTCCCATTTGTTCAACATTAAATGACTTTTAGCAATGAGAGCGGTGCCCCAGGATGAGAGCCGTCAGCTTGGCCACAGCTCTGGCATATACGTTAGCCCTTCCCCTCCAAGGTGTCCCTTTTTCATAGTGTCTTTGATCCCTTTGACTCAAGGCACCACATGCCCACAAGTACAGCCTCAGGAGAAATTGGTCTGAATAAAAACATCTGCTTCACCTTCACTTTTTCCCTTTATGGGCTCAATTTTTTCCCTTTATGGACAGATGTGACCTGTTGCCCCAGACACTGCTGTCCTCAGCTGTGTGGGACATTCAGGAAGGCTTGTTTCTTTGCATAAACAAGGATTTTAGAATTCATTTCCCCAGACTTTTTTTTCCTTACAAAAGCTGATAAACATTTTTAAATGGCTATAAATTGCCAGAACAAATATGTATTAGGAGTTTGAAGACAGCCTCTACTGCACTGTGGGCAGCTAGCAATTTTAAGGTCAGTGAAAGGAAACAGTGGGATTGGACGTTTGCCTTCACACCTAATCTAAGTCCTGTTCAGCTCCTTGATGCTATTCCTTCATTGTTTTTTTTCCCGCTGCCTTTCCCTATTCCCTGGTGAATGTGTAGAAAATTCCAGGCAGCAGGAGGATTTTTGCTGCAGTGCACTGCAAGTGCCATTGCCTGGATCATTAATTATCACTGCTAGTGAAAACATGGAATTGGACAATTGGTAAAAAGTAATTATTTACCATCTGTTATAGGTTCTCACATGTAATTACTTAACAATGAAAGTGATCATAAAGGTAATGATAGCAGGTAAGTGAATGGTGGACAATGCCAGAAAGGAGATTTCATCCTTCTAACAATGGGCACTGCTTTTTCCTTCCTTCCCTCCTTCCCTCCCTCCCTCCCTTCCTTTTCTTTCTTCCTTCCTTCTTTTCTTAATTCTTTAGTAATCTCTCGCCCTTCCTTCTCTTCTTCCTTCTCCTTCTCCTCTTCCTCCTCCTTCTCTTATATAGCTGAAGTACACTAACCATCCATTTGTTTGCTCAAACCCCCTCTTGAGTGGACCTTTCTAGAAGTCCCTGGATTCCCTCTTCTAGGCTACCCTAGCAATATGTGAGCATGTTTGTCTCTATTTCAGCATGTGTCGTGTTATATCATAATATTTTGTTTTCATGTCACAGCCAGGTCTCTTGTGCATCCCACTTACCTTTCTGCTTACTCACTGAATCACGAATTCCTGAAGCAAAGAGATGTTTGTCTTTCCAGTGCCCACATTGTACCTGCCATGTAACATACATTTACTAATTTTTTAAAGAATATATACATGAATTTCCCTCTCTTAGTCAAACTATTTAAATCCCAAATTATTCATCAACATCAAATATTGAAGTTGATCATCAGTATTGATGGGAAATTTAGTAAGTATTTCTAGAGGAAAGACCCTTGTCCTTGGCTTCTTATCAACTAGAGCCTCTGGGTACAATTCCCACAGGTATTTAAGCTCCTTCACTATAAACAAAAGGACAAAATTTAAGGATCCGGGCATCAGACTAGTTCTGAGGCTGTTGTAAGTGGGCCCCCTGACATACCTCATTTCCCCTTTATTTGTGTTATAAGGGGATGGATAAGTAGAGAAAGGAGCTCCTCCCCAAAATATCATCATTCACTCATCCATTCATTCAGTGCTTATTTCTTGAGTGCCTATTAAGTGCCAGGTACTGCAAAAGGTGATGATGAACACACACTTTGAAGTCTTTCTTTTCACTGCCTATGTTTACTAGGGAAACATCTTATTAAAATATTTGTAAATGATGGCATAGCAGCCTAACTTTGATACCTAATAAGGTATAAGGTGCTGGGAGAGCACAAAGAAGGAGAAAGATCTTGATTAACTATAAACTAAGCAAGCAGAGCTGCAAAATGGATTGTGGGGTGGCCGGGCTTAACTTGGGAGGCTGAGGCTGGAATCCATGCATTATCTGTTTATAAAATGAACAGGCCAAATTTATTAGGAAGTACCATGCAGGAGGCCAGACTGCAGAAAGAGATAAAATTTCAGGGAAAGTTCCCTGGCCTCCCAGGAACAGATAGCACAGCTAAGTTGGGCATATTGCCTGGGAAATGTCCCTGTACCCCTTTCATTCAGAATATCCAATAATGCCTAGAATGGTCACTAAGGACTACTGAGGGAAGGCTGCCAGGAGGGTATGTTTTGCAGAACATCTTGAGCCTCTGGAGTTACTTTGGCCTCCCTCCCAGTTCCCCTTTACCTTCCTTTCCTTATAAAGGTGTTGGTGATATGCATTGGGGTCCAGGAACATAATTTAACCCAAGTACTCTATCTTTCCAGCTTTCCAAAGGATCCAAGTCAAGAAAAGCTTCACAATTTACAACCCCTACCTTGCAGTCCTGCCAAACCTCTCTTTAGAAGGCTGTTTCATATTCCCTCTTGAGTTTAGGATGCCGTGTTTTCCTTTGCATATTAAAGGATGAAAATCAAGGTGATGGACATGTTCCCTTAGTACCAGAGTCAGCTGCCAAGTTTCTCTGGCTGTCTTTATCTCCTCCTACAATACTTCACTGCCAGTATGGTCTTCACAGAGAGAACCTAGGAGAGTACATATGTTTCTCTCACTGTCATTGTCTAGTGAGTTACCTAGGAAGTGACCAAAAAAAAAGAAAGTGAAATTCATATACAAGTGGGTCTAAAGTACTGTTGATTTTGCAAGATTTTAACACTGTGCTGAACTGAGAGAACAAATTGTGTTTTATATTTAACTGCAGCAAGAGACTTTATGCTTAATAGGTTTTTTAATATAGTTTGACCTAGTGCTGTCAAGAGAGAAACTACATTTTGTTCCCGCCTTACATTCAGGACATGATTTCTGCAGATAAATAATTTGCAATGCAGTTTCTGTTACTAAGACAGTGTTTCGCACATCTGCTTTATGTTTCATTAATGGCACAGCAAATGAAACCATCAACTATCCTGCTTCTCTACATTAATTCAACATATAAGAAAAATGTGTGATGACTGTAGACAGTAAGGCTGATTACCATGTCAGGGAAATCTACTAGTTTACTTATGGATCTGCGAAGGCTGCCAAAGCACAAATCACCACCCCAGCAAATGGCGATCCAATTTCCTCTTTAAATCAAGAAGGAGCACCATGGTCTAATCCACAGCAGAGCAGTTTAGAAACCATTAAGTACTAATTTAACTTAATATCCACTACCAAACTGATGGTGAATAAGTCAATTGGAATGGGAAGTACCGGCGGGAGAAAGGCATCTGGAGGAAGGCGGTGGATGGGACTTCCCAACCTTGTTAAAAAGGAGACAGTCTTGAGCAGGGCCAAAGAGACTGTGTTATTTTCTGCAGTAATAAGTATAAGAGGAGCACATGATACACATCTCTCATGTTACACAAGTATTGCAAAAGACCTAGAAGGATGGGGAGCTTGGTTGGTTTGGGTTGCAAAGAAAGTCAAGGATTGACCAAGCCCTCAACTCTGAATTTAGTATAGGCTTGACCCATACTTCTTCATATACAACCATGATACCTCTGAGGTGCTCTGTAGATCATTTCCTTTGTGTCTATGTTCCAACAATAATAATACTTTTGTACTAGGAAGGTCCCATCCCTTCATTCAGCTTTTCTTCTAACAAGAATGCACACTTATTGGGGAGTTGGCTTAGATTATGGAATTGGAGTGCTCTGGCTTGGACTTGAGGGACATAGTTCTGCAGAGAATATCTCAAGCCCACCCACTTCACTGGCTCCTTTTCCTTCAGTTCCCTTGAATAGAGCCTTTCATGATGCCTACTGCTGAGTTCTAACATCCTGAATGGCTCTATGTGTGGTGTTTGCCACCCACTGACATCCTGCATACGCTTTTATCTCAGAATATTTTATAAGGTCCTTCTGTGATTGGGTGCAGAGAAAAAGTCAGAGCCACAGTTTTTACCTCCTTTGCATTTGATTGCAACATGACCATGATGCATAACATGTTAATGAGGGATGTTGAGAGGGAAATGTGCGGATTTGAGTGGTAATGCTGGAGGAAAATATCAGGGGAACCCACGTCTAGATGGGACTTAAGAGTTGACCTGCCAGAGCCAGGTGTTAGAATATATGAAGGAGCACAAAAGAGAAGCATCTAATCTAACCTGTCCTGAAGGGTTGTGATTAGGAAATATTCCTAGGAAAAATATGATATTTGGCCAAATGAGAAGTATGAAGGTTGGGAGGGTATTAGAAGCAAATATGATGGTATCAGAGAAGCATAGAGTGAGAAACAGCATGATGGGACTGGGGCCCTCGAGTGCAAAGTTCAGGTAGGAAATAGCAAACATGGAGCCCAGAGGAGGAGAAGGGGCGAATTTACTCAAGGCCTTGTATGCTGTGGTAAGGAGGCTGTGCCTTCTTTAACAAGTAATAGGAAGTACTGAGTGGGTTACACAGGGGAGTGAAAGAACAAATGCAGTTTCAGGATATGCTGGATGAATCTGGAGGAACAAGCCAGGAGGCAGGGAGAGTGACCAGGAAGGCATATCCAGTTGTCTGGATAGGGGATAAGAAAGGTCAAAACTATGGCTGTGAGGTTGAGATGGAACAAAGAATCATTACTCATTTAAGAGGACTGGGGTCCCCGATAGGCTAGGAGGAGAGGAAAGGAACCTGGGACAGGCAGGGACCATGGGCATTCCCTTTGTAGCAGGTCACTGAGGAATCATAACTGGGATTCCAGGGAGTGTATTAGCCAAGGCACAGGCAACACAGGGAACCTGGAACCCAGACAGGAGACCTTCCTTCACCTCAGCCAGCACTCTTTGCCCACTGCTGCCATGAGTTGGAGTTGGTCTGGAACTAAGAGGAGATGGTGGTGTGGGAAGTGGTGAGGTCAGCAAATCTGGGAGTAGAAAGCGACGGAGGCCAGAGGCAGGAGAAAGGCTGGAGCTGAAAATCTAGGAACACAGCTGCAGATGATCTGTCACTTCTACCTCCTGCTGCTCTGGGAGTCAACCCTGTAGATCAGTTCCAGTACACAGCACCTGCTCAATGCCCTCCTCTGACTGCAGCACACAGGTTAGGCCTCATACACCCTGCCTCTTCAACAAGGATGTCCTGGGCATAAAAGATCACATGGTGATTCCAGTAGCTAGCCCAGACCTGACTTTTTCAGAGACAATAGGGACTCGACCACTGCTACCCCAAATCTACAGCGATCATTCACTTGTGTTGTCATTCTCTTAACATTTACTGTGGCTTACAATGTGTCCAATACTATGCCATCAAGCATTACAGGGTATGGGGCACCACAAAGAAGAGCTGGATGTGGAACTTACCCTTAAGAGAGACTGTAATATTACAGTCCAGTAAAGGAGACAAGGTAGGCACAGAAATGACTATAAAACAATGTTCAGATCCACCAGAGGGACTGAGAGATAAGTTACAGACATTCCAAGGAAGGAACAGTGAATTTTCTGCTGTGAACATCTCAGAGGTACAGGGGAGAAAGGGGAATTGAAGTGGCCTTTGATAAATAGGGAGAACTAACCATGCTGGTGGAAGAAAATGTCTAGAAAAGCATCAGAAATAGGAAGGCTCAGGGAAGGAACATTGAGTAGATGGGCTTATTTGCAATGAAGAGTACAAAAGAAAGTTGAGGAGAACAGGCTGAACGGTGGGCCCAAAGGACCTGAAATGTCAGACTGCATGTCTGGGACTTGATTCTGCCAGCTGCAAAAAAGCTAATGGGTCATTGTGAGCAAGGTATGATATTTTCAGGAGATATCTGAAGAATACTGGGTTTTTGCTCATGGCTTAGCCCTAAACCGTGAGAAATGCCCCACTCCTTAATTTTCCCTTGCTCTGGCTGTAAATACCGGTACATTTGCCTAGCTATAAATGCCGGTACTCCTTTTAAGCTTGCAAAAATGCAGTTCTGCTTTGAGTGTGGTGAGCTATTGATTGATTTAAGTTTCTCCTCTTTTATTTTCACAGAAATGCCTTTTGTGCCTCACTGATAAGTCTAAAAGTACATATGCTCAGCAGGCACCAAGACCAAGCCATATTTGGGGATGTAGAGCCTTTGCGGAAATTAGAGCTCAATAATATATATGAAGAACTGTTGTGTAACAAGCATAATGAAATATTCATCTCATTCATAAGGTTCAGAAAAATACAATAAAAGTACCCCAGGGACAACCTGCAATATTGGAGAAATGTTAATGGTGCCTTCTGATCTCAGAATGCACACATCGGTCTTAAAATAGAACACCCTGAAGGTGACAGTGATCTTATAGGAAGGGGCAAAAGGAAAAGGGCATGGGGCAGAGATTCCTAATACATGACAACAAAGCTCCAGCTGTCACTGGGGTAAGGGGCAAGCACCAGGGTCAGGCCATGGATCTCAGAAACGGAAGTGAGGAAGATGAGGACAGCTATTTCTCTGAGATCAGTGAGAAAAATGATTACATTTTCCTCCTTAAAGTTCTCTTTTTATTTATTGGATAAGAATTACCTTCATCCAGCATTTATCTCCTTGTCTCTGATGAGATCATTTAAACCTTTATCTGTTCAAAATTTCTTCTATTTATTCTCTCTGATCTCTGTAGTTAGGCTCCATGTTTGTGAACTGGATGCCCCAGGCCTTACTGGACTGCAGGTAGAAAAGATGTCTTATAAATCCTAACAGTATAAGACTCCCTGCTCACATGGGCTTCCAGCCCTCCTAAGTAGTGCTCCAAGCATGTTTTAGAATCACCATGAACATGTGCTCATAAACGTCCCTGTCAGCCTCATTACCTACCACCAGATACTCACACTAGTGTTCTCTGCATGTGAAGTAGCTTGAAGTCACACCCTTGCAAGTGCTGATTTGACTTTTCCCAAGGGGAAAAAAAAAGTTGAGGCCAAGGGTGCCACTGTTAAATGATCCCCAAATCTCCATGCCTCAAAGCCCCAGGTAGATGCTAGGTAGCTGATTGGTTTGGTTCTGTGTCCCTACCCAAATTTCATCTCAAATTGTCATTTCCCCATGTCCAGTGAAGGACCTGCAATCCCCACATGTTGAGGGAGTGGGGTGATTGGATCATGGAGGTGGTTTATCCCATGCTGTTCTCATGATAGTGAGTGAGTTTTCACAAGATCTTAGAAATATGTGACATTTCCTCTTGGCTGCTGCCGTGTAAGACATGCCTGCTTTCCCTTCTGCCATACTGTAAGTTTCCTGAGTCCTCCCCAGACATGTGGAACTGTAAGTCATTTAAACCTCTTTTATAGTTACCCAGTCTCAGGTAGTATTCTTTATAGCAATGTGAGAATGGACTAACACAGTAGCACATCAAAGTGGGAAACGGCCTTTCATGGTTCCATATCCCTTTTTTCCCACTCTGCCTGTAATAACATTGTTTATGCCCAAATTACACAATTTTCCTTCAGTTTCTCTCTTATTCCTTGTTCCCAAGGAGTAGGGTGGGGCACAGATATCATCCTATCCCATCCTTTGCATTGTCTTCATGTCTGTAATCTCCCTATCTTGTATTCCTAGGTTAAAAACATTAAACATCAACTTCATGAAGTTTTTTAAAAAGACATGCACATTCATACACACATGCCATCTTCCTCCTTCCTCCATGTCTTAGTTTGCTTCTATATCAGAATACCTGGGACTGAGTAATTTATAATTCTGGAGTTCTAGAAGCTGGGAAGTCTAAGACTGAGGTGCCAGTGTCTTGGGAGGGACTTCTTGCTGCATTTTCAAGTGAAAAAGCAAGAGTGGGAGAGGGAGAGTGTGAGCAAGGGAGGGTGAACTTACTCCTAGGATAACAGCATTTTTCTATTTATGTGTAATCCCCTTGACCCAAACACCTTTTTTTTTAAAATTTTTATTATATTTTATGTTTTGGGGTACATGTGAAGAACATGCAAGACCGTAGGCCGCAACTCTCAACACACTGGGGATCAAGTTTCCAATACATAAACTTTGGGAGGACACATTCAAATGATAGCACTCGATCTTCTGCCAAACAGTGTGTATCAAGTAATGTCGATAATTGAGAAACAAAAGCCTCCCAGCTCCACAGTCGACTCTAAATTCCATGCAGGGCTCATCTGGGCTTCCCTGCTATATGATCCCCCCACCTTGTCATAAGGCTGGTTTTCTATAATCATTTATAGTCTAAAACCAGTTTTCACAATTGGCACTCCTCTGGTATCAACTGTTGAAATCTGTTTGCCAAAACACTGCCTCATGCAAGGCTCCAATTTGTTACTGAATTGCTGCTCTTTGTTGTGAAAGGGCAGTTTACCATTTTGGGCAAAGAACTGGGTTTATAAGTGTTTATATAACAATTTGTAGAATAGCATTTTAAGATGACTTCAGCAATTAGCTGTCAGAACAATATTTGCCTTCTGTAGAGAGATGAATCGGAACAAGCATGAGCTTTGGTAACAGATAGACACAGGTTTGAATCTCAGCTCCGCCCATTACTGTCTGTGAGAATTTAACCTTCTGAGACTCAGATGTTAACTACAGCCAATAAAATATTGTCATGAGGATTAAATTAGGTGACATATGTAGGGCTCTTAAGAGTAAAGGGACTCTATAAATGGTGGCTACCATTATTTATATTGTTACTAAATCACATTGCCTAAGGCTACAGAAGAAAAGCATTTCCAAACACTTAGGGCAAACCAAGAATAGTACATGGATGGCACTCACGCATCTGTCTCTACTTCCACACTCACAGTAAACATTATTAATTAATAACCATATTCTTTCCTGCTGAGTTGAAATGTGGCCTCAGAATCCTCAACACAGTGTCACAAGCAGCCACTACTTCTATTTATTTCATAAATGAAAATACAGAAGGCCCAGTTACAGTTGAACGTTAGATAAACAGTAAGTAATTTGGTGGAAGTCTGTCCCGTGTAATATTTGGGATATACTTACACTAAAAATACACCAAAAATTGTTATAGTAAAAGTATTCATCATTCATCTGAAATTCAAATGTAACTGGGAAACCTGTATTCTACTTGGCAACCCTTCTTATAGTATAGCCTGTACCGGAGATGAAATTGACTTACCATCCCTGACCTCTATATTAATCATCACTTCAGGCTGTCAAATGATTAAAATTCCATTCTAATTAATTTGAGGGGTAACTATTAGATTATGTAGCTTAAAATTACATCAAGCACCGATGGATTCAAGAGCTTAAACAATAGGTGAGGTCTCTATCCCTCTCTCCAGCCCTCAGTCCCACTTCCTTGTTGGCTTCTTCTACAGTCTAGCTCTTTCCACCTGACAAAGAGGAAGGCTCCCCCAATGGCAGATTTCTTTATTCCCAACTTAACAACGAGGGAATTTCCTTCTCTCAACTTCTCTCTAGCAATCCAGGGCAACTCTGACTGGCCTAGTGTGGCTTCTGCACCCATCTCTAAATCTGTAACTGTTGCCATCAGGACAGGCCTAGACTGGACCAGAGGTCTGTGCCTATGGTGGTGGTTGGATTAAGATACCTTGCTGAGTAGTCCCACCAGGATAATTTGGCATGGGATGAGTACCATTCCCAAAAGAAGCAGGGTGCCAGGCAGAAAAAAACCAACAGGGGTCCATTTCCACCCTGTATTATCTAATCTAATTAGAGAAATACTTCAATATATAGAAGGTCAAAATCTGCAACTGAGAAACAAATATGTAATAAACTATAGTAAAGCCAAGGTACTAGGACATTTATGAAGGCAAAACAATAGTGACCTGTCACAACCAAATATCTTTTTGCAAGAAAGAAAAATAGCCAGACAGAGAGAGAGAGAGAGAAAGAATTGTTGGTAAATGCCCCTTAGGGAAACATTTCTGACCAAGTGTTTTCAAATAGTTTCAAAGCATGGGAAAAAATTCTATGGTTTCCTCATACCATTGAAGCACCTGCTTGTCAGAACCCAAAGAGTTGACTGCCAAAGGTACTTAAAGAGTTATTCCCCTTGCAATGTTTATAGCTGTATAAGTAGAGAGTACATGCAAGGGTATGTAAGGAGACTGTCAGGGTTTGAATCCCAGCTCCACCACTTGCCTGCTGATGAACTTGGACACGCTGCCTAATACATCAGCATTTCTGCACTAAGATGAGCTCCTGCTTGGACAAGGGCCCATCCTGGAAATAGGCAGGGATGTCTTGGGCAACAAGGTCTACAGGTAAAGAAAGTCTCCACAGAAGGGGGCTATGGTCGGGGAGGAAATAAAACCCAAACAGACCACCTATTTAAGAAAGTAAGCTTACCCCATCTCCATCCCCATCCCCATCCCCATTCTTGTGTGGAACCCCAGGATCCTGTAGAACACTTTTTGTCCACATCGTCTATAACAAAAGATAAGTGCTCCAAGAAGGACATATTTAAAACGCTACAGGGAAACAGAGAAGAGATGAAGGTGGGGGAGTGGGAAAGTAAGGCCAGAGGAGCTTGAAGATGTGTTCACCAAAAAAGATGAGATCCACGTATGAATTTGAAGGATGAATAAGGGTCCCCCAAACAGAAAAGAAAAGCAACAGCCCAAGCAAACACAGAGGCATGAATGTGCATGGCAACATCTTCCAACATTTTTGACTCTTAAATCTCACATGTTCACCTGCTACACACTCAAAGGTTCTCCTGTTCTGTTTTGAAAGAGAAGACTAGGTAAATAATTTTGTGTATTGATTTGCTTAGAAATTAGGAATCAAAACAGAAACCATCATCTCTTCCAGTGACATAAATCTCCTGGAGCATCATTGTGAATCCTGGAATGTCTGGACACCATGGCAGGGAGAAACTAGAGGAGAAAGAGGCCAGGGCTGCAAAGTCTCATGTGTTATGCAAGGCATGTAGACTTTATATGATAAACAAAGGGGAATCAAGGAAGGTTTTCAAGTAGAGGCTTGACAAAATGTGGTACTGTGAAATGGGAAGTTACTTTTTCTTAATATTAAAACTATAGCTGTGGTAGGCAGCTTCTGAGATGGACCCCCAATGAAACCCACTCCCCTGTGGTCCACCTTTGTATCATCCTTTTCCCCTTGGATGTGGTCTATGCCTAGTGACTTTCTTCTGACAAATAGAGTATAACAAAAGGAATGGAATGCCACTTCTGAGATTATTACAAAAAGACCGTGTCCCCTGTCTTCCTGGCCCTCTCTTGCCCTCTTGCTTTCTCACACTGATAGAACCCAGTTGCCTTGTTTGAGCTTCATGATACAGAGGCTCACATTTCAAGGAATTAAGGAAGACCTCCAGTCAACAGGTGGGGGAAACCGAGTCCCTTAGTCCAGCAGCCCACAGGGAAGTCAATCATTCCAACAATCGCAAGAGTGAACTTGGAAGCAGATCCCACCTCAATCAAACCTTCAGATGAGATTGCAGCCCCACCAACACCCTGATTATTAGCCTTGTCAGAGACCCTGAAGTAGACACATATAACTTAGTTGTACCCAGATCCTGTGCCTCTATAGACAGTATGAGATAATAAATATTTGTTATTTTAAGCCACTAAGATTTGGGAAAATTTGTCCCATAGTAATATATAACCAATACAATAGCTAACATTATTTAGTTCATACTCCCTGTCAGGCACTTTGTTAAACACTGCATGTGCATTAGCAATCTCATTCAATCTTTGGAAGAAATTGTATGAGGTAGGATAATGATCCCATTTTATAGATAAGCATTCTGAGGCTTAAGTCTAGTTAAGGAACACTTCCAAGCTCACATAGGTGGCTAAGGTAGGATTCTAATTTTAATCTTCCTTATACCAGAATGCTAGTTTTCAACCACTACAGCATATGTTGTCTTGAATGCAGCAGTCTTGTGGGAGTGGGGAGTCATGTTAGGGATGGGGGGCAAGGGAGGCATTGACTTATAAAAAGTCCCTCATTGAGTCTAAAGAAAGCTGGAGGAGAGTAACTAAGAGCTGATAATTTCATTTCACCTTTAAAGGCTATTAAATACAACCTATTGTAGTGGAACTAGTGACCTTATTAAAACATTTACTCACACATTACTACTTGATAAAATTATAAGTTAATAAATCTTTTTACACTTGCAAAGGTATGTCAGTGGCATAATAAGACCATTATACACATTTCTTTCTTCATTTAGTCTTCATAATGACTCTACGAAGATTTCCACATTTCAAAGAGGAAGAAACTGAGTCTTGGTGAGATTTAGTAGTTTACCCAGCTGGAAGTAATGGAGCAGGAAGTGAATGCAGGCAGTCTGAGCTGCACCTAGTGCAGCTCCCATCCTGAGATATGCCTACCTTTCATGTGCAGGGTAGACCTCTGTTCTCTCTCAGACAAACTATTGGCAGAGGGATGGACTCCTCACACTTTGGGCTACAATCTCAGGAAGGGATCATTTGCCATTGTCTGCCCAAAGCCTGGCACTGCACCTGGCTCTAGCTAAACACCAACAATATTAGTTGCATTAAATTTCAAACAATTGAGTTTATCTTAGTTGTTCACAAATACTCTGCCAAATTTGTTTTATAAATTGTATTCTGTAAACATGTTAATCCTCCCTTGAACAGCACAAAGGTGAATGGTCAGGTGGAGGTTTACTGATCGTTGGCACTGTTGTAATCTGGGTTCCCTCCAGAAATCAAAGAGTCTATTTTGATAAGTGATCCCAGGGAACAGGAAGAGAGGGAACTGGGGAGAGAGGGCATCAGAGAAGGAAAACCTGATTCAAACGTGAGTTCTGGAGTTGGTCCTCCTGCGGGCCATGCTATAGGAGCATGATCCCACAAAGACTCTAGAGAACCAGGTAGAATGTGTCTCCAAATTGCCCGTGTGAAAGAAGAGGAGAGATTTACTCATGGGCTCCAGTCTCCCTGGGGTATTAAAGCACCTTCACTTCCAGGCTACATAGCATGAATGCCAAGAGGATTCTATAGGTATCAGAGAAGCCCTGGCAGAAAGTGAGAGGTATGAATGCAACTAAGGTGACGGGCTTGCAGCTTGCACTAGTGGGAAGCAGGTTGCTATAATACTCATTAGAAAAAGCGGAGAGCTGAGAGGATATGAGGCTGGTCATGGGAAGTGTCCCTTACAGATCCGCGTAGGCCCTCTTGGTGCTGGGGGCTGGAGGGAGAGGGGAGGGATTAGTGAAAATATTGGGGTGGGGGGCACCTGAGGTCTAGCTTAGCTCTATTCCAGAGACCATTTGAAAAGTGCATTTCCTCACTCTCCAATCAACAAATTAGAAGGCTATTCAGATTAAACACTCTCCTTTTAAATGCAAATAAGAGAGAGGCCAAGGTTAATTCAAATGGTCATTCAAATCTACTGTGAAAGCTTTAATGGGATTGCCTCTTTAAAACCCTAGGAGGCATACTAGGAAGCAGGGGTTTCGATGGAAGATGATGGGAGAGGGATAAAGAGAGGTAATGAATGACTGCTCTTATCTGGTAAATGTGAAACAGCATGCTTTGTGCCCAAAACACAGGTCACACCATGTAAGGAATGTGTAATATATCAGTGTAACCTGAAGCCAGTGCTGAACCGGCAACTCCATGTTAGCATCAAGCCTGTTTTGTTTTGTTTTTGTTTTTTGTTTTTAACCTCTCTTGTGAGATGTGTAAAAATACACCCACAAAAGATGACACATTTTTACAACTTTAGAGAAGTTTTAGAATTCTCAACCATGTTTATAATGACGACTTTCTATTTCCCTGGGAATCACTGGGCTATGCAGGCAATTTGAAGTTTATCAAAAACATTACCTCTTGTTTTAGCAACTCGGTTGTTCAATGTGTCATGAAATGTGAGAGGAGGGGGCAACAGGACTCCTGGCTGATGCTTATCTAAGAGGATTCTGCTGGAAGAGCTGTAATCACTAGATATGTTAGTGGGGAAGCAACTGGCTCTTCCCACTAATAATAATTGTTATAATAACAATTGTAGCAAACTCTAATAGTACAAGGACTCAGTGCCAGGACTGTTCTAAGCACTTACATATATAAACTACAGTGACCCCAATCACCCACAGGGGAGACAGTCCAAGCCCCTCAGTGGATGCCTGAAACCATGGATAGCAACAAACCCTATATGTTCTGTTTTTTTTTTTCCATGCATACATACTTATACCTAAGATTAATTTCTAAATTAGGCGCAGTAAGAGATGAACAATAACTAGCAATAAAATAGAACAATTTTGACAATATGCTAGCATCACTACTCTTGAACTTTGGGGATATTATTAAGTAAAATATGGTGATTTGAACACAAGTACTGTGATACTGTGATGATCTGATAACTCAAACAGCTACTAACAGACAAATAGGTAGGAAGTGTAGACAGTGTGATTGTGCTGGACCAAAGGAGGATTCACATCTTGTGCGGGACAGAGGAGTGGGGCATGAGATTTTGTCACACTACTCAGAATGACACGCAATTTAAAAACTTTGAATTGTTTCTTTCTGGAACTCTCCATTTCCTACTTTCTGACCTCAGGAAACTGAAACTGTCCCAAGCAAGATCACAGATAAGAGGGAACTGCTGTAATTACGAATTAAGTACTATCATTATATTTTATAGGTGAGGAAACTGAGGCACAGAGACATCAAGGAACTTGTCCAAAGTCACATAGTAAGTAATGATACAGTTGTAATTCAAACCCAGGTCACCAGGCTCCAGAGTCCAGCACTTAGGCATTCTGACTATAGGAGACCCAGGGAGACCTATGTGAAGCCTTCATGACTGAGAAAAATCAGGGACTAGAAGGTAAACCCCTGTGAGCCCATTTAGCCACAGGGTACCTGGGGCAGGGGCTGGGGCTGGGGCAAAGCCCACATGGCATTCATCCATGGCATTCATGTCAAGGAATGCCTATCAGAGAAGAATGGTGGTTCTACTCACTGTGGAAAAGTGAGAACTGGAGGACATGTAAAAATCGGACTCCTCCTATCTGCCTAGTGCAGAAGCATGGGGGTGTGTCTGTAGATGTGCCCAGATGCTCACCTCCACGCATGTGGCTACCTTGGCCCAGGTTACTGCCAGCGCCTCATCAATGGTGTCTCTGGTTTTATTCCTGAACCCTCTTGTTCGTACTTTGTGTCACAAACAACATGATCTGTCAAAAAGGTCAAGTAAGTCACCTCAACCCCTTGCTTAAAATATTTTAGCAGCCTCCTATTGCACTTTTTTTTTTTTTTTTCGTTTTTGAGATGGAGTCTTGCTCTGCTGCCTAGGCTGGAGTGTGGTGGTGCCATCTTGGCTCGCTGCAACCTTCGCCTCCCAAGTTCAAGCAATTCTCCTGCCTCAGCCTCCCAAGTAGCTGGGATTGCAGGTGCCCACCACCATGCTGGCTAACTTTTTGTATTTTTAGTAGAGACAGGGTTTTGCCATGTTGGCTAAGCTGGTCTCGAACTCCTGACTTCAGGTCATCCACCCACCTCAGCTTCCCAAAGTGTTGGGATTACAGGTGTGAGCCACAGCATCCAGCTCCCATTGTTCTTAGAATAACATCTGAATGCCTTTGCCATGCCCTATGAAAGCCTTGCATAATTGAGCTCCTACCTATCTTTCCAACTTCATGTCTTATGCTTTGCTGTTGAAGGGACAATCACACTGGCTGTCCTTTGGTCAGGCCCGTGGCCTACTGTGAGGCCCTCCAGAGGTTGCATTCCTCCAAGTGCTCTTGACCTGGCCAGCTCCTCCCTCCCCTTCAGTTTTGTTTTCATCTCAGGGGCAGATCTGAGTCCATCATACTCTTAAGTTCGTAGCATATCATCAGGACTGGATTTTCAAGGCTCTTGCTTGGTTCCCTTCATTAAAAGTTTTTTTTCTCTTTTTCTCTAATCCTGTCCTCATGCCCTTCTCCCCACAGAAGGCATCGAGACTGGCTCTAACTCATCCTTGTTATGTGTGTTATGATGTTTCTAGCGTGTACTTTCAGTGCACATAAAGGCATTGCTCGTTGAGTCTTATTCTGTGTCCTGCCTGTTTTCACTCCACGTTATGATTTTTGGAGCTGGTATCCATGTTCCTGCGCCTCCTGTGCCTATTTCTTTGTGTTCTGTGGTGATCCACAGCAATCATTGACCCTCATGAAAGACCCCTCTACCTCCTTCCTATCACAACATTGTCCTAAGAAACATTCCAGAACACATTTTCTTATAGACCTAAGCAAGATCATCTCTGCACATATATCTACGAGTGATGCTGTGGGATTCCAGGTACACACATATTCAATTTTGGTAAATACTACAAGTTTGCTTTCCAAAATGGCGATGCCATTTTATAGTCCTTCCCTGAGCCTCAGAGAATCTTTTCCCAGATCAAACATAATTCTGCCTTCCCTTATTCTATATTTCAGTTCCTTCCTGACGTCATAAAATGTGTCGCACTTTGTATCTGTTCCATTTGCCTGTTTGCTTGTATTTTGACGGTCTCTTCCTCTAAAATGTAAGCTTCTTGAGGTCAGGGACTTTGCTTGTTTTATTCTCCACCATAATCTCAGAATCTAGAACAGTATCTGGCACATAATATGAACTCAATAAAAATATGTCGAATGAATGAATAAACAAAAAGTTTGGTATGGTGGGTAAATAATGATGAAAATGTGCATGGAAAGTCCCATTATCATGAGTATCACAGTACTAGATCATTATGCTAAGAGTTCCTTAAACTCATGAAACTTTTCAAATCAGATGGAATAATATCTGGGAAAGATAAGAACCTTCAGTAATCTACACCTATCCAGCGGATCTGGAGTAAAACATATTTGCGAGATATGCAAAGGCCTATCTTTGCATGGGGAGTATATTCCAGGCTTGTCTGTAGGACTGAGAAAGCTCTCTAGCTATGTTATTGCTCACATTCCTTTCTATGAAGCTTCCTTTTCCTGTTTCCAGTAACGACCACAATCCTCTCTGCTATGTGTTAACCTCATTTCCCCTTCCCCTTTCCTAGCCTTGGACATTCTCCCCATCATTTACAATCTTTCAGCTCACCTAAGGTGGACAATTTCCCCTTAGGCTGTTGTTCAGTCAATGCAGGGCCAGTTTCTCTATGAAGGTAGCTGAGATCTGGTAGGGGTTTAGCAGTAATCGTGCAAGAGAAGAGAATCTAATTGGGATATTTATGTCATTATTCTTAAAGTTCACCTTCCTTGTCCAAGTCATTGGAGCTTCCAGGGCTATTTCTAAAGCCTTGTTTTAATGGCCTGACACTACTGGGGTCATTTCCCTCTGTGTTGTACCCTGGAAAGAAGTCAGCATCGTCCCCTCCCCCTGCTTTCAATCCTTTGTTTTATTAGTTAGTTCAAAGTCTTCATCTCAGCTCCAAAGTGCCATCTGGGAGCCTCTGCTGCTGCAGCTGCCCTATGCAGTCACGACGTGGGCCTGAGATGCCATGTCCACACCCTCCACTTGATTTCTTCAGCAGAACAACTAAGCCGACATGAAACAAGGAGGCTTTTTCTGATTTCTGGGACAGCTGCCTCACTTTGATTGAATTATATTTAAATAACTTAGGTTTTAGGAGGATCAAATGAAGAATGTTTTCTGAATGGGTCCAAAATCTACTTACTTGAATTCCTGCTCTCAAAACTGTTTGGTTGAAGATTTACTGGGTGGCTCATCAGTCAGCCAAGAAGTTCTGGCCTAGATTTTGGTTTCCTTTCGAAAATATGTTGCAAACCCACAGCCCCTCACTAGATGATGCAGGAAAGGCCTATTTGCTCTTCACCACAGAAGTGTAGCCCAGGTATTTTCTGTTCCTGTTCATCGTTTTATTCTCCAGGGGAAGCCTAAACTTCTTTATCAAACCCTAAGGTGTCAATTAGGTTGCCATTGAAAAAAAGGTGCTGCCTGGAAATGATTTCACTTCTGATCTGTTTCACATGTGTTTAAAGAGGTGCCTGGGTCTGGTACTTTGATTCCTGAAAACCTAACACCTGGTCCAAGGACCCACCTCGGCAAACTCACCACAGCCGTGCTCAGATATCGCTGTCTTCAAGAAAAGAAGTCGCTGCTTCATTCCATTTCCAGAATGTCAGTGAATGAAAATAAAGATAATGATGATTAAAGAGCTAAAGTGAACTTACTATGTGCCAGGTCCTGTACTGAGTTTGTCTTATCTCATTTCATAGTGTAAACATCCCCGGAGTAACTCAGCTGAAGCTCGGAGACCTTACATAATGCACCCAAGCTCCCAGAACTGGTAAGTACTGGAGACTGACTGTGGAATGAAGCCTGATTCCAAAGCCAGTTCTCTTAAGCACTACATAGCTATCTTCCCTGTAGTACCTCTGGAAGGCCCTCAGCATCCTTGATAAGCCGTTGATAATTAAGAGAAGTTTTCTTCCTAACCGCCATTGTCGTTAAGCTTCTAAGAAACAGCTCATTGTTGTTCTTGGGAATTGAGAATGTTGGGCACAGCTTATGAAAAAAAATTAAAAAAAAAAAAACAGCAAATGAATAAATAACCAGATGACCATTGTTCTTTGCTTTAAGTGCATTTTAAAAATCTTAAGCTCCTAGAGGACACTGCAATGGTCATAATAAAATCTGTAAAGAGCTGGAATATTGAATCATGCAGAAGTAACAATTTTTATGTGGTATGGCATCCAGGGATGAATTTAGTAGGAAAAATAGCCTCCCATTTGTAAAGCAGGTTTTTAAAAATTGTTTACCGATTGGTAAGCAAAGGGAAATTGTAAAAATGTCTATTTCCATAGCTACTATGTTTGAAGAATATGGCTAATTTGTCCTCAGCTTCACTATGTGAGAAAGACAGAAGCATAGACAGCCAGAAAATTGGGGGATTTCGGGTCATCAAACTTCACTCCACCAGAGCTGAGGCATTTTCTTTCATTTGTTCAAAATATTGATTGACCATCTACTGTGTACTGAATATTAGTTGGCAAACAACACAGAAATTGATGCAGCTTTAAAAAGCTTAGGATTACGCCTGCTTTAATTTCACTGTCATAAAATGGAAGGGTGTAGATCTGAAACTTAATTTTTTAAACTTGATTATAGACCTTATATCTTTCAGTGGCAGAAAACAATCTTGCCTATTCAAGGTAAAACTCAGTTTCTTCTAGATTAGAATACAGTCTCTTTGGGGCAAAAAAAAAAAAAAAAATCAGCTCATATTTTCTCTTTCCTTTTTCACCTTTCCATGAAGGTAATTTAAGTTTTGGGCATTCTAGGGAAAAATAGAGCCCCATTTCAACCAGTCTATTGTCCACACTGGCCTTCACTGGGTTGAATCTCACCTTATTTTGCCCTTATCCTTAGGTCTTGGGCTTTCCTCCAGGCTTTCACAGTGGCCTTTGGACTCCAGGCATAACCACTCTGAGTCATCCTTGTCCCAAATCCAGACCACTTTGAGTCAGCCCGTATTCTCTCAGCATTCTTCTACCCGTCGTGGGTCTGAGAACTTGTGTTTGCTTTCTCCATTCTCCCTGAGAGTATAAGTATTCCCAAGGCCTTCCCAAGCCGATCACCCTGTGTCCCTCATCCACCACTGCTGCCCTCTGTGAGGCTCTTCTATAAGCATCTCTGTGTCTCCGGGTTTTTCCTGGGGAAGCCAGGCATAAGTCTTCTCTGCTCTGGGATCTGCACACATTGACCAAGGCACTGGTCACTTGTCCCAAAGCAAGGGTCAGGACTTCATTTTTTTCCCTTGATTTTCCTCTCCCAATTTCCAAACTCCTTTTCTTCAGCCCAGAAATAGGCTGAGTAGTAAAGAAAACTGGCTCTTAAATCATCATAAATTATTTCAGAGGTATTGTTCGTGGGATAAACTGTATTGTTAGTTTCTTTGGGACTTAACTTTTTGATTTTCAAAACTCTTTTTGTAAATTGTTAAACTGAACTTTGTTGAAACCAAAAGTCTCTTCTTCTCAAAAGACACTGTTAAGAAAATGAAAACAAACTGCAGAGGGGGGGAAGATAATCATAGTACATTTATCTACCTACGGACTTATTTCCAGAATGTATTTAAAACGTCTATAACTCAACACTGTAAAGACAAACTAATTTTTAAAATAGCCCAAAAGACTTGAATAGCACTTCGTAAAAGAAGTTATATGAATGGCCAAAG
This sequence comes from Cacajao melanocephalus, assembly GCA_963573385.1. NCBI lineage: Eukaryota > Metazoa > Chordata > Mammalia > Primates > Pitheciidae > Cacajao > Cacajao melanocephalus. The sequence continues at coordinate 60,659 of CAUYLG010047650.1, read as the reverse complement.
AGCACATGAAAAGATACTGAACATCACCACTCAACATGGAAATGTAAATTGAAGTCATCATTAGATACCACTTATCCATTAGAATGGCTAACATGTAAAAGACTGATGACTAAGTCAAGCAAAGATGTGGAGTACTAGAACTCTCATGTATTGTTGATGAGACTGTGGAATGATACAACTACTTTGGAAAAGTTTGCCATTTTATTACAAAATTAAACATATACCCGTCCTATGACATTAACCTAAGAGAAATGAAAACATATATCCACAAAAATCTTTGCAAGAATGTTCATGGCCGCATTAGCCACAATAACGCAAAACTGAAAATTTCAAGTATCCATTCACAGAAGAATGGATAAATTGTGGTGTATCCACATAGTGGAATACTGCTTAGCAATAAAAAAGAACAAACTACTTAAACATGCAACAACATGGGCAAGCTCAAAGACAATGTGTTCAATGAAATTAGCCAGGCACAAAAGTACAATTTTATGTATATCAAGTCCTTACTTTCTAACAAGTAAGCAGTGGTATCTTATTGTGGTTTTATGATGTCAATCACCTTTTTATATGTTTGTTATCTGTATCTATTACTTGGCAAAGTCTCTGTTAAAATCTTTGTTACTGGGTTGTCTTGTTATTGAGTTATGAGAGTTCTTTATACATTCTGGACCCAAGCTGTTTATCAGATATGTGAATTGAAATTTTTTAAAGTTTGCTTTTATTCTCTTAGCACTATTTTTCTCTTTTCCTTCTTTTTAAGAAATTCAGCATTTTTATGATTATATTTTATTTCCTTTGTTAGTTTATTGGCTATAATTCTTTGTTATATTACTGTAATGGTTGCTTTAGAGTTTATAGACTATAACGATAGAATGAAATGAGGATAGTGGTTGCCTCTGGTTGTAGGGGCTAAAATGAGCTTTGACCATAAGGACACAAGGGTACTAAACAGGGTGAAGAAATGTTCTCTATCTTCAATGTTCTGGGGGTTATTCAGGTGTATATGTTTTCAGGAACTTAAAATTTGTACATCTTGCTCCAAGTAAATCCTGCCCAACTTAAAAAGAATAGGGAAAATACTTTTTTCTCTCAAAATCTCAACTCTTACAAATCAAAATTTTGCCTTTCAAAGCAGTTATTTCTTGCTTTGATTTTTAAAATAAGACATTCAGAAAAATCTGCTGATTTTTGTTGTTCAAGACTGTATGTGCCTTCTCCGGAAGGTGGTTGGTACCATTAGCTCTTGCTGGAGGGGGAATAGGAATACCAATTGTTCCACAGTCTCACTAAAACTTCATATGCTAGCTCCTTGCAATTTTAGACTTTCTAACAAGTAAGTAGTTGTATCTTATTGTGGTTTTATGATGTAAATCACCTTTTTATATGTTTGTTATCTGTATCTATTACTTGGCAAAGTATCTGTTAAAATCTTTGTTACTGGGTTGTCTTGTTATTGAGTTATGACAGTTCTTTATACATTCTGGACCCAAGCTGTTTATCAGATATGTGAACCGATAATTTTTTAAAGTTTGCTTTTATTCTCTTAACACTATTTTGGAAGAGCGAATGTTCTTAATTCGATGAAGTTCAATTTGTTCTTTCATGCGTCATGCTTTTGGTGTCTAAGAAATCTGCATAACACTAGGTCATGTAGATTTACTTCTAGGTTTTCTTCTTGAAATTTTATAGATTTAAATTTTATCTTTAGGTTTATAACCTATTTTGAGTTAATTTTTTATAAGGTGTCACCTTTTTTATTGCCTATGAGTAATTATTCCGGTAGCATTTTTAAAAAGATGAATCTTTCTCTACCAAATTGCCTTTGCATTAAAAAATAAGTAGATCTCATATGTGTAGGTCTATTTCTGAACTCTCTATTCTGTTTCCTTGATCTGTTTGTCTAGCTTTGCACTATTTCTGCACTATCTTAGTTATTATATCTTTATATTAAGACTTAAAATCAGATAGTGTAAATCCCCCATTATTTTACTTTTAACCTATTTGTGTTTTTATATTTAAAGTGTGTTTCTTGTTGGCCAAATAAAGTTCTTGCTTTTGTATGTAATGTGCTAATCTCTGCCTTCCAATTGGAACACTTAGGCCATTTACACTTAATGTGTTTTTTAAAATATATTTGAGTTTAAACTACCATCTTGATATGTAATGTTTCTTTGTCTTACTTGTTTTTTCTCACTTTTTTCTCTTTTCCTTCCTTTTAAGAAATTCAGCATTTTTATGATTATATTTTATTTCCTTTGTTAGTTTATTGGCTATAATTCTTTGTTATATTATTGTAATGGTTGCTTTAGAGTTTATAGTATACATATTTAATTTATCAATATCTACCCACAAGTGATATTACACCACTTCGTGTATAGAATGAAATCTTTATGTCTGGTACTTGTCATTCTCTTCTCCTTTTTTGTGTGTGTGCTGTTTTTGTCACACATTTCATGTTATGTGTTATAATCTGTATGATTTATTTTTATTATTTTTGTTTTAAATGACCAATTATTTTTAAAGAGATTTAAGCAATAAGAACAAGTATTTTTTTTTGTTTATCCAAGTTGTCATTTCTGGCCATCAACATTCATTTGCATAGATTTGGGTTTCCTTTAGTCTCACTTCTTTCTGAAGGACATCCTTTAACATTTTTTTTGTAATATTGATCTACTGGTGATAAATTCTTTGAAAATAAATGTTTTACTTTGTCTTCCTTCTTGAAAAACATTCTTACTGGATATAGAATTTGGGGTTGAGTTTTTTCTTTCAGAACTTTAAAGCTATTGTTTTACTGCATTTTGCCCTGCATTGTTCTGACTGGAAGTTTGCTTTCATTCTTATCTTGATCCTCTCTAGGTAATGTGTCTTTTATTCTCTATGCACTTTTAACATACAGTAGTCATCCTTTATCTGCAGTGATATGTTCCATGACCCCCAGTGGATGTCTGAAACTGTGGATAGTACTGAACCTATATATATTATGTTTATTCTATACATACATACCTATGATAAAGTTTAACCTATAAATTAGGCACAGTAAGAACTTAGCAGCAGTAATTAATAATGAAATGGAATAATTGTAGAATAATAGAATAGTATAACAATATACTATAATAAAAGTTATTTGAATGTGCTGTCTCTTCTCTTTTTTCTCCTTTCCCTCTCAAAATATCTTAGTGCACTGTACTCACCTATTTGCAAACCATGTTTGACCACAGGTAACTGAAACCATGGAAAGGGAAACCACAGATAAGTGGTGATTACTGTGTTCTCTTTATCACTGATTTTAAGCAATTTGATTATGCTGTGCTTTGCTGATGCTTTCTTCATGCTTTTATGATTGGAGTTCATTAAAAGTCTTTGATCTGTAGGTTTATAGTTTCATCAACTTTGAAAAATATTATATTTGACCATTATTTTGTCAAATACTTTTCTGCTCCTCCCATTTTGAAGACTCTAATTACATGTGTATTAGGCCATTTGAAGATGCCCCACAGTTCACTACTGCTAATTATTTTTAGTCTTTTTCTGTTTGTTTAATTTTGGATGATTTTTAATCGCTTTATGAATCTTTCTTCTGCAATATCTAATCTGCTGTTAAACTGCCCCACACCAGTCTATTTTGTTTACTCTCAAACACTAGTTTTTACCTTTAGAAATTAAATTTGGATTTTAAAATATTTTCTGTCTGTTTTACTATTTGGTTTCCTGTAGCTTCTTGAATATATGGAACATGGTATAATACATTTTAATGTCCTTTTTCATGAATTCTATCATGTGTGTTATTTCTGGGCCAGTTTAATTAATTGCCTTTCTTCCTTCTTATGAGTTCATATTGTCCTATTTTTTTTTGCTGGCTTATTAATTTTTGATTGGATAATAGCCATTATGAATTTTACTTTTTGGGTGCTGGATATTTTTGTATCCCATACCTATTCTTAAGTTTTGTTCTGAAACACAGTAGAGTTACTTGGAAACAGCCTGAACCTTTTATTTCTTGATTTTAAATTTTCTTAGGTGAGGCAGAATAGCAGTTTTTCTCAGACAAATTTTGCTCCACTTCTGAGGCATAGTGTTTTTGAGTATACTATCCAGTGCCCCATTGATTATGAGGTTTTTTCAATCTGGCTGTTGGGAAAGGTAACTATTCCTGATCCTGTATGATCTCCAGTGATTGCTCCCTATAAATCTTCTGCAGTGCTTTTCCCAGTCTCAGGCAATTTCTTCACATGTATAATCATATCAGTTCTTGGTTGAGGACTTAATGAGACCCTTTGTAGATCACCAGAGCTGCCTGGAGTACAGTTTACTCTTCTCTTACAATTTGTCCTAAGAACTCTAGCTGTGTCAGTGTCTCTAAATTCTTGGCTCTGTCTCCTCAACTCAGAGGACTCCTTGTGCTATGACATAGAAAGTGAGTTTCTCTGGTCATAAGGTTTTTTTTTTTTTTTTAATCAGTAAAATATAGCCACTATCGGTAAAGCCTAATCCATATTGTTATTATGAAAATAAAGTTAGATAATATATACAGTATACAAAGAAGATCAGATCCACTCTTTTCCTCATGGTGTAAAGGTGACAAATAATTTAAAGAATATTAATTTCATATACCCAGGTATAAACACTTAATACATGTTTGTTGTTGGAAATTCAATCCCCTTGTAAGATGGCAAAATAATCTAGCCAACAATGATATCAAGATGTCAAGTTAAATAAAAGTGGTTAAAAAGTAATAGCAGCATGGCCCAGGTACAGTGGCTCACTCCTGTAATCCCAGCAATTTGGGAGGCCAAGGCAGGTGGATCACCTGAGGTCAGGAGTTTGAGACCAGCCTGGCCAATATGGCAAAACTCTGTATCTACTAAAAATACAAAAATTGGTCAGGCTTGGTGGTCTTTGCCTGTATCTCAGCTACTCAGGAGGCTGAGACATGAGAATCACTTGAACCCGGGAGGAGAAGTTTGCGGTGAGCCAAGATTGCCCCACTGCACTCCAGCCTGAGCGTCAGAGCAAGACTCTGTCTCAAAACAAAGCCAAAAACAAAACACAATAGTAGCATATGTATACCTATTACCTTGGTTGGTTCTTACAGGAGGGGCCCACCATGGATGGAGGAGCCCCAGTTAAGTGTGAAGGGACTTAAGACAAAACTGACAGAGATCTTTTACAAACAGTGTGCTTGCAAGACATCTGTGGGACAATAATGCCACCTTGGAATCACCTGTGATGAACATGTTAGCAGAAAGAAGGCAGGCTTATTATTTCAGAGTACACAATGTCTCTAAAAGAAAACTTCCTCAAGAGGAACACATTTAAAGACACAGCTGTTTATTGTCAAAACAGAGGGAAAAGATAGAAATTGTATGAATTTTAAAATTAGAGTCTTAATATTTATAGTTCCTGACCATATGAGCACATATGAAACCTCTTCTTTATTGCACATGATAATTGATTCTCACTCCCCTGTCCCTCCTAAACAAATGTCTAAAACAAAACCATCTTCATGTTCAGCTACACTGAAGAAAATTCTTACTTTGTTCTCAGGCTGTTTCATTTCCAATAGGCACTGTCTTGAGCCAACTCTAAGATAAGCAGTTATTATTTTAACAGTTTATCAAATAATTTCCAAGAGGCTTCCCTTTGCTGTTTATGTTGGAAAGTTGTTTCTGCCTAAGATTATATTGACTCTAAGCAGGGTATGTGGTGAGAGTCCATGCTCATCCAATGTAGCTTACTCTAATCTTTCACATATGAGAGCTCATTTTGGGTACGTTTATATTTTTTAAACAAAAATAGCTGATTAGCAAATCCCACAGTGAGGTAAGTCCCCAGCTCAGCCCTCCAAATATTTACTGGCTACTTTTTGGCTGCTGGAATATTTACCATAATAAGTAAAACTTCAACCAAATCAGCAAAGGGTTTTCAATTACAGTGTTCAAGTTCTCTCATTCTGAATTCATGCTGTCTCCATTAGCTGATAACCGGATGCAAAGGACAAGGGATGGGATAAAACCCTTTTTTCACTAAGAAGGGAAGTTACAAATAATGATAACTTTTCCTAGCTTTTGAATTTAACAGCTCAGCTAACAAAAATGAGCATATTGTTGTCTCTCTAACCAAAGTGATCTAATTCCCTGAAAATAGTTGATCATATCTGCTGAACTGGTGCTACTCCCTGCCATATTTTCTATTTTGATCCTCACTTTGTTCATGAAACAGTAACGATGATTTAGAGTGACATGTTGTTGCTATGGAATCTTATTTCTCTCTGCTTTTAGTCTATTGAGGACTTGTGAGCTCTTAAATGTCTTTGCATGAGTTATTGCTCAAACGCACTGATGCACTGATGGGCTGGGCAGCTGTTCAAACCCAAACTCAAACCAGGGATGGTTACAGAGTCAAAGGTTGGGTTTTGAGCTGTGTAGCACATAAAATAAAAACAAGTCAAATGTTTAAGTCATGGCCTGTAACTTTATCTTGAAGGATTTTGATGATTCGAGCATTACTGCTGTGGTTTGGGACAGTTTTAGCCTCAACATTTACAGTTATTCTTATTTATTCCATGTATGGCACTCTGAGTACTTCTCTTGCCTGATTTTCATAAGGCAAAGTGGTGCAGATTGACAAAGGATCATCCTCTCATGGCCTGGCACCAGATATCTTTACATCTAAAGGAGAAATTCAGTTCAGTTGCTCTGATATGAAACATTGAATGTTTGTTACCCTGCTGCGGGGTTCCACAGGAAATTCACTGGAGTGTCATCTCCACAAGGATTGAGACATTGTTTTATTAACTGCCATCTAGCTAGCTGTTTGAACTGGAACTTAATCCAGAATAGGCAATCAATCAGTATTTGTTTAAATAGTTGAATGTAATCAAGAAAGCTTATTATTGAAAGGGAGCTGAGCCGTGCTGATTCTACTTCCCAGTCACTTTAAGTGTCTCTTCTACAGAATGATGACTGATGACTGCTGGTCTTATATCTTCTGGAACCCCTACAGCCACAAGACCGCTCACTACCCAGAAAGTAATCCATTCCATCTGCGGAGGTCTTCCATTGTTCAGAAGCTTCATCTTACATGAGATCACAATCTATCTCCATCTATATTTCTTTTTTAATCCTTATTTTTCTCTCTAGAAGGACACCTTCTTTCTCCTAACAATGCTTCAGATAGCAAGGGATAGATCCCACAATCCCTGTAGAGCCCAAATGGCATAGCATATAAATGGCTAAATGGTGTAACCCATAGAACCAGGAAAGTGCTCTCTTCTCTTCCAGAACAGCTGATTTTTAGGACACTTTTCAGACCTACCAATTTTAAAGATTGCATGATACTAATAGGGCAATCAGGACTCATTACAGTGTAAGAAGTTACTGGACCTTAGGTAGGGAAATCTCCATTTTAATTTAGCCTGACACAATGCTTTAGGGAACTGAGATTATCAAGGAATTATATGTTAATTTTTGATCAGGTAAAGACTTTGGAATTGAAATCTTAATTAATTAATCATCCAACTTTTTCTTAATTGAGCATCTACTCTGTGCCATCACTTAATTTTCCTATATTGAATTAAGGATGTATTACCAAGCCTTAAGATTTATTGAGTGCTATTGCTCTGCAAATGTTATCATACTGAATTCTCATAAAAACTTTTGATGATTATTCTATTATTATCCTCATTCTCATAAAAGGAAACTGAGATTCGGCAAGGATGAGGAACTAATCCAAGGTCAATAACAGGAATGGCAATGGTGAGGCTTCAAACTCAGATGTATCTTGGCACCGAAGTGCTCTTAATCTCTAGATATTTCTTAATGAGAAATAAATTATTGCAGGGAAAAAAATCCGGGTTCAATTAATTTTTTTTATTTCTCCTAGTGCCTTTCACATAGTCAGTGCTCAATAAATATATGTTGAATAAATGAACACATTTGATTAATGTGGACCTTGGGTCAAAGCATGAGCCACAACTTAACACTTTATGCCTCAAATTTCATCTCCATGAAGTGAGAGAATTGGGCTGAATCATCTGTAAGTTTTCCCCCGGTCTTAGCATGCATGCTGCTAGTCTAAGAATGAGGATGAAATGAAGTTTAACAGCCACAAACAAGAGGGAAGAGCATTTCTAGAGGAGCAATATGACCTAATAGAACATTCCTTTGAACAGAATGTCCCTCTGCCCAAAATACCCTCTCTCCACTTGTTCAATTGGCAAATGTCCAATGACCATCTCAGCTGGCCTTCCCTCTGAAGCTGTCCTTGACCTCTGCCTCAATACACATCTCCCCCTACCACACACACACAATTATCTCCCCTTCAGGGGCCCGCAACTTTGTGCACAATTAGTGGTTATTTCACTTGCCTGTCTCTGTACCCTCACACCCTAGACCGTGAGTTCCTTAAAGACAAAAACTGCATCATATTTCTTTCCAGGCCCATCACAGAGCTTGGCACATAAAGCAAGGCTTCAATAAGTGTTTTTTGAGTGGCCAAATGAATCAGCAGGGCATATGTATGGGAACTGGAGGGGAACAATTTGACCTTAATAGAGGATTCATGCCAGGAAACAGGGAGAAATCAACTTAGTAGGATAGGGTGAGGCTTGAAGTCCAGAAAAGGGAACTTGGGCTTGGTGCCCCAGGCATTACAAAGCCACTGTACCATTCTTAGGGGAGAAGTGATGATAAAAGGAAAATCCTATTGGGAAGCTTAGTGTAAACATGGTTTCTCATTTTAAAAAAATGAGTAAAGGTTATGAACTCGCTTTCTTCCTTCACATACTCTTAATAAATCCACATCTCATTTGCTCTAACACTTGCATGCATAAAAAACACAGACTAGTCTGGTTTGAATTTGTTTTGCTTATTTTAAGTAAATGGATTTTTAATAAATTGCTAACACAGTAAACAAACATCTTAACTAGGATGAACCAAATTTAAGTAAGTCTAAACAGTTATTATCATGTATGTAGCACCTAGCTCAGTGCGTTACACATATTAAGTGTCCAATGAGTATTTGTGGGATGTCAAGTTGATATTGCATTGTGGTTATCTTCACTCTGGTTACTCACACAAATAGAGAAAAACAGCAGTCCCCAGATCTAAAACATAGTGATTATTTTAGAAGATTAAAAGATTAAAAAATAAATTAGGCTGGTCGCAGTGGCTCAGGCCTGTAATCCAAGCACTTTGGGAGGCTGAGGTGGGTGGATCTCTTGAGCTCAGGAGTTCAAGACCAGCCTGGGTAATGTGGTGAAACCCCATCTCTACAAAAAATACAAAAATTAGCCAGGCATGGTAACGTGTGTCTATAGTCCCAGCTACTTAGGAGGCTAAGGTGGGAGAATCGTTTGGGTCCAAGAGGTTGAGGCTGAAGTGAGTCATGAATACACCACTGCACTCCAGCCTGGGTGACAGAGCAAGACCTTGTCTCAATAAATAAATAAATTAACTAATTAACTAATTAAAGATGGAAATACTTTCACACTTGTGTTTAGAATACAGAACAAGCATGTTTATTCGTATCAGTGCTTGCCTTTTAATTCTCTAAAATCTAAAATAATATTAAAATATGTGCATTGTCAGGGCACATGTCAAATGACTACAGGCGATCCTAGCTCAAAAAAGCATTCCATCACAGCAAGACACCCATCCCAGTGTAAGCAACCAAATGGATCAAATGTCTCTAAAAGCCAAACAGCCCCCATTATCCTCTGGTGTCTTGAAGAAGCTGGCCCTGGAAAAGAGTCCTCTCAGTTCAAGTGCATTGACAGAGGTGCTTTAGCCATATTCCCCAGGTGATAGTCCATGTTACCATGTAGTTGCATCATTTGGCAATCTTGGGATTTAAACTCATAAGCAGTTTCAGAATGTACAATTTTCTTCTTAACTTGAAGAGCAGAAAGTTTGTGTGTGTGTGTGTGTGTGTGTGTCTGTGTGTGTGTTTCAAAGTAGGGAGGGCCTAAGAGGGCTCCGCTGCGATATTTGATGTCTGATTTTGAGTAATTATGATTCTCAGAGACTAAGCACGATGCTATTAGATGAACAATATGTGATGTTGCCTGATGTAGTGCATAATGATCTCATTTGGACCACCTATGAATCAACATTTATGCCTAGGAAAGGGTGAGGCTTTATCTTGATTCCTATATTCTGACAAGGATTTCCATAATTTTGCAGCTTTACGGATGGCTTATCTCTATCTGTGTGTGGAGCTATGCAGCTCTTCCAAGCTTGGCTCTCTTATGCATATTTATCACTTTTAAATTTACAGCTAATTACTAGGATATTATGTCAGAAATAAATGGAAATCAACCCCAGTCTCCAGTAGTTTCATTTATAGCGAAAGTGCAAAGGAAAGAACTGAGGAAAGGTGGCAGGCTCTTTCTTTATACTCAGAAACCTTGTCATAATATAAATTTTAGCCAGAAATTGGCTATTGTATAACAGGTCCTTGAACCAAGTCCTAGTTATTAAAAATCCTAAAAGATCTTGTGATAGCAAGGTCTCACTTCTTGTGTGTATTCTTATAGGTGCTTGTAAATTTGGAGGGTAAATCTGAATGGTGTCAAAAAGGATCCCATTCCTCACTGATGTTCATGCATATTTCAAAGATAACTTATCTTCATTCCTGATTTTGATCTTTCTTTGGTAGTGGCTCCTAACTCTCTAGATTTATGTATCTCTGCCCCTGGCCCCTTTGAAAGTAGTTAATCTTCCCCAATGGTTGTGAATATAATTTATTGGAAAAGAAGGTAGGCTTTGAAGCCTGCAGTAGTTATTAGGCTGTTCATTAAATATTTCTGATTCTCCCTCTGGGCACAATAGATTTTTACCTCCCTGCCCCCTTAAAGGCAGAAATATTCATGTGGCTTTTTTTGGTCAAGAAACTGAAAGTGTAAGGGATGTGGCCACCTCCAGGTGGAAAGTTTAAGGGCCTACATGTGATTTGACTCACCACTCTTCTTTTTACTTCTGCTTCCTAATCATGGAATCATGGAGATGAAGCCTTCCTCAGATTGCATCCCTGAATGAGGACAACATGGAACAGTACCCTCAACAAATAACCTTTGTTGTTTTTAAGTCACTGAAAGTTAGAGGTTGGCTGTTAACCCTGCAGAACCCAGCTTCCACAGTGCCAAAGACAGTCCTAGGCTCAGATCCTTGAACAAAGTATGGAATTTTTTGACCCCCTCAGGGAGTCATATGAAGAGTAAATAAATGTATATAAGTAAAATGGCTTACCCCCAAAAATGTATGTACCAATGTTGATTTCCTCTGCCCTCCCTCTTCCTTTTAGGAGAGAAAGGGTGTCTTGTTTATCACTTGATTGTGCCTAGAATAAGCCCTGAAATATAGAGGTGCTTAAATAAATAATTGAAAACATAGAACTATTTAGGCCAGGCATGGTGGCTCATGCCTGTAATCCCAGCACTTTGGGAGGCCAAGGTGGGCAGATCATGAGGTCGAGATCAAGACCACTGTGACCAACATGGGGAAACCCCATCTCTACCAAAAACACAAAAATTATCTGGGCATGTTGGTGCGTGCCTGTAGTCCCAGCCACTCAGGAGGCTGAGGCAGGAGAATTGCTTGATCCTGGGAGGCAGAGGTTGCAGTGAGCCGAGATCTTGGCACTGCACTCCAGCTTACCAACAGAGCAAGATTCCGTCTCAAAACAGCAACAACAACAACAAAAAACCCAAAAAGCAAGCAAACAACAACAAAAAAACCCACAAAGAAAAACCCATGGAACTATTTGAATGAACTTAGAGAGTAGCTTATTTACAAGATCCTTTAGCAATCATTTTGCAAAATAGTCTTCTTTTTTCTATCAATTTTCTTACATCAGGTTTCCAAGGCACACTTGGACAATGACACAGGTTGGATAGAAAGAGAGGTCACTGTCTGTATTGGGATTTTAACTCCTGCTTAACTAGTTGCAAGTCACAGTGACTCTGGACTGAACGGGACAATTTATAGCATTCTGAGCTGACGTGGCAATGGCTCCATTGGCCTCCACATTGACTGGACCTCTTTTGGAGAAATAAGCTCTGCTCTGAGCATCACATCAAGAATGACCTTAGCAAACTGGAAAACACGCAAGTAGCAGGTGAAGAGACAGATATTGTAGGCAGAGCAAGATGTTGAGAAGTTGGAAAGGTATTGTTTATTGCTCCAAACTCCCTCATGCTGTTAGGAGGTTAATTGAACATAGAAACTATTTGTATTCTCACTACTTCAGCAGACAAAGTGAGTAACAATGTTGTCAGTGGATAAATTAGTTTGTACTGTGACCCAGGGACACAAAGTTTTTAAGAAGAGAAATAATGTCCCCATCTACTTGTTTTGAAATCATAGAGGAAAAAATGAAACCTGAAATTATCCAGCAAACAGAAAGATGGAAAATCATTAACACAGGGTTTGCTGCCCTATTTCATCATGAACCACATTTGCAAAGGCAAAAAGGCACCAAGCGTTAGACAGGAGGAAACGAGGACAATAAGAGGAAGAGAGGAGGGAATACGAGCTGTGAACCATCAGCCAGGACAGATCTTTTCTGCAGAGATCTGGGGGCTGCTAATTCAGGGCTTGAAGGATGCACCAAGATACCAGAGGAAACTACTGTCAAGATGGGCATGGTGCCAGGGCACCTGAGCTTCATCGATAGGAAAAATGACATTGGTGAGAAAATAGAATCTTCTTGATTAATCTGAGATAGGAAAATCAGAACCATAAAAGACTGGTTTCAGAGACTGGCCTGAGACTCCCTAAGATTCTCTCAGTCATCTTAAGATGAAATTGGACTTTACTTCCTAGACCTATAATTGTTGTCACCACTGTATGCATTTTTCCCTTAGCAACTCCTATATAGCCTTATTAGTTCATTCTCATGCTGCTAATAAAGACATACCTGAGACCAGGGTAATTTATAAAGAAAATAGGTTTAATTGACTCACAGTACTGCATTGCTAGGGAGGCCTCAGGAAATGTACAATCATGGCAGAAGGCATCTCTTCACAGGGCAGCAGAAAAGAGAATGAGTGCTGAGCAACAAGGGAAGCCCCTTATAAAACCATCAGTTCCGATAAGAACTCACTCACTATCATGAGAACAGCATGTGGGAAACTACCCCTGTGATTCAATTATCTCCACCTGCTCCTGCCATTTACATGTGGGGATTATTACAATTCAAGGTGAGATTTGGGTGGGGACACAAAGCCAAACCATATCATTCCACCCCGGCCCCTCTCAAATCTCACATTTCAAAACACACTCGTGCCCTTCCAGCAGTCCCCCAAAGTCTTCATTCATTTCAGCATTAGCTCAAAAGTCCACAGTCCACAGTCTCATCTGAGACAAGGCAAGTCCCTTCTGCCTACGAGCCTATAAAATCAAAAGCAGGTTAATTACTTCCTAGACACAAGGGTGTACAGGCATTGGGTAAATGCACTCATTCCAAATGGGAGAAATTGGCCAAAAACTACATTGGCTACAGGCCCCATGCAAGTCTGAAATCTAATAGGGCAGTCATTAAACCTTAAAGTTCCTAAATGATCTCCTTTGACTCCATGTCTCACATCCAGGTCATACTGATGCCAGAGGTGGGTTCCCACAGTCTTGGGCAGCTCCATCCCTGTGGCTTTTCACCCCCCCTCCTCACTGCTTTCATGGCTGGTGTTGAGTGCCTGCAGCTTTCTAAGGGCGTGGTGCAAGCTGTGGGTGAATCTATTATTCTGGGGTCTGGAGGATAGTGTTCCTCTTCTCACAGCTCCACTAGTCAGTGCCCTAGTGGGGACTCTGTGTGGGGGCTCTGACCCCACATTTTCCTTCTGCACTGCCCTAACAGAGGTTCTCCATGAGAGCTCTGCCTCTGCAGCAAACTTCTCCTGCATATCCAGGTATTTCCATAAATCCTCTGAAATCTAAGTGGAGGTTCCCAAACCTCAATTCTGTCTTCTGGTCCTACAGGACCAACACCATGTGGAAGCTTCCAAGGCTAGGAACTTGCACCCTTCTGAAGCAATGGCCTGAGCTATACTTTGGCTCCTTTTAGCCATAGCTAAAGAGGCTGGGATTCAGAGCTTGAATTTTTCCCCAGAAAATGGGCTTTTCTTTTCTACTGCAGCATCAGACTGCAAATTTTCCAGTTTATTCTCTGTCACCTCTTGAATGCTTAGCTGCTTAGAAACGTCTTCCACCAGATACCCTAAATCATCTCTCTCAAGTTCAAAGTTACACAGATCTCTAGGGCAGGGGTAAAAACCACCAGTCTCTTTGCTAAGCATAACAAGAGTGACTTTTAATCCATTTCTCAAAAAGTTCCTCATAGCATCTAAGACCATCTCAGCCTGGACTTCATTATCCATATCACTATCAGCATTTTGGTGAAAGCCATTCAATAAGTCTCTAGGAAGTTGCAAACTTTTCCACATCTTCCTGTCTTCTAAGTCCTCTAAGTTTCTATGAAGTTTCAAACTTTTCTACATTTTCCTGTCTTCTTCTGAGCCCTCTAAACTGTTTCAACCTCTGCCTGTTACCCAGTTCCAAAGGTGCTTCTATATTTTTGGGTTTCCTTACAGTTGCACCCCACTCTTTTGGTACCAATTTACTGTATTAGTTTGTTTTCACACTGCTAATAAGGACACACTCAGGGACTGGGTAATTTATATAAGAAAGTGGTTTAATTGACTCATAGTGCTATATTGCTGAGGAGGCCTCAGGAAAATTACAATCGTGGCAGAAGGTACCTCTTCACAGGGTGGCGGGAGAGAGAATGAGTGCCCAGCAAAGGGGTAAGCCCCTTATAAAACCATCAGATCTCAAGAGAACTCTCTCACTATCATGAGAACAGCATGGGGGAAACCACCCTCATGGGTTCAATTATCTCCACCTGGTCCTGCCCTTGATATGTGGGGATTATTGCAATTCAAAGTGAGATTTGGGTGGGGACAGAGAGCCACCTATGTCAATAGTGTAAAGGTAGCTTTTAACATATCCAAGGCAAGTGGTCTAGAAAGAATTTATTGATGACACTATTTATTCATTCCATCGTAAGCACTGAACACCTACTATGTGCCAGCCAACATGCTAGGTACTAGTGATACATAAATTAAAATTAAAGTCTTTGTCCTATAGAATTTCACTGGCTAGTGGAGGAGAGAGAGCCAGAAACAGGCAATTAGATTGCAATGTGTGATCTGGGTGCCGCAATAGGGATGAGTACAAGAGATTCTGGAAGCTTCTGGGAAGAGCACCCAACCCAAGGGAAGAGGATAAGGGGTAAGAGGTGGAAGGGAAGGGAAGGGTAAGGGAAGAGATGACTCCATAGAGGCTTGGAGAATGGGCTGGAGTCTGCCCAAGCAGGATGGTACGGGTTCTTGCTATCACTGAGGTCCACCATGTGACATATGAAAAAGTGAGAGATGAGACTGAGAGGGCAGGGGCCCGGTCCCTCAGAAGGCCTTCATTGGGCTTGGACTTCATTCGAGGGGGAGCCATGACAGGGTTTTAGGTAGGGACATGACACGTTCAGCTCCTCATAATTATTCTTTGAAAGAGATGGCTCTGGGAGTGGGGGAGATGGATTTGAAGAGGGGAGAGTGGAGGTGGGGAGCTTAGTCAGGAGGCTTGGCAGCAGTCTATGTGAGATATGACGAGGGCCTGAACAGCAGCTATGGGAGCTGGGGAAGGAATCCTGTGCCGAAGCCCCAGAGCAAAGGAACCTTGAGCTATTTGTGGATTTGCTTGTTGATCCCATTCTTTGAACAAACATTCGGAGTGATATTTATGATGGAACACTGGTGAGGCAGTGATGGGCAATGGGAGCCAGAGGTCTGATGTTTGTCACAGTTCTCTCCTGCCAGACTCACTGAGTAGAATCTTTCTTCTTGGTTTCTTCTTTGCTTGTGCAATGATAGATGGTGGTTGGCGTGGGAGCCTCCCATGCTGGAACACGCCTGGCTCACTCCACACTCCACAGTCCTTGCTGATGCATCAAGGAATTTCTTTGTCAGATCACATGGCTGGAATGAACGCTGTGTCTCCTTGGAGCTCCCGGAAGCTGTCAGGCTCTATGGAAATCTTGGCACCCAAGGAGCAAAGGAGCAAGGATAAAAATGTCTGCCAGACTTTGGAAGGCATAGGTGGGGGTTCATTTATATCCATGTTGACTTCCAATTCTGAGCTCTTTAGGATTCTGTAACTATTGCAGAGCCAACAACATCATCTAGGCACTCTGTTTCTTCAAAATGGTGCCAAAGGATTGAGATCTTTTGCCATGGCTGTGTCAAGGTTGGGCAAACAGTTCAGTTTTAGAAGAGGCAGGAAGATGAGATGAATGACTTGGTCATCCATAATGAATGGCTGCCATCTTGCTTCCTCCTCTTCTTATCTCTTTTCTCCCTCTTTAGGGTGCTTGTGTTTAGAAGAAAAGGTCTCATGGGCTCCCTGGATGGGCATCTCTCTGGCCACAAAGATACAGATAAACCTAGAGGGACATACATTTAGCATTGGCTCTGCCTATGAAGCCCCCCCTCCTTGGTGCTGGGGCTGATGCCAAATGGTATTCTGATGTGTGACAAAGGGAAGCAGTACAACCACAGAAAGCACAGAAGAACAGTGTTAAAGATGACAGGCAGGATTAGATTGGAGAAATAAAGATAGCAGGGAGAGAAACAAAAATATTTTTCCTTTTCCTCCAAGTACTGATGTAATCAAATCTTCTAAAACATCAGTTGCCCACAACTGCTATGACAATTATTCATAAAAGGCAATGGAGTCCCAGCCTACTCCTTAAAATAAAACCAATTTCTACTTGTGAATAGCTAATTGCCCAGTGCTGCACTCCTGTCCCCTGATGAGGCCCCACATGTCTTTCTATCCTCACACAAGCTCAAAGAAAGAATGAGCAGGGACTTTATTACTATTATTGTTATAGTTAACATCTATTAGGCACTCACTTTGATCCCAGAGAGTGCAAATTTGTTCTTGTGAAGATTCCTAACAACTCTCGTGTTCCCACATCCAGTGGATTTTCTTCCCTGTCCTCCTTTTACTTGGCCTCTTAGCAGCATTCACCAGAGTGACACCTCCCTACTTTACAAAACTCTCACTTCTCTTGGTGCTGAGACACTACTCTCTGGTTGGCTTCCTACCTCAATAGCGTCTCATCTTAGTCTTTTTGCTTGTTGTTCTTTCTCTGTCTGAATTCATGATATGGGTGTTTCTCAGAGTCAGGGCCTGGGCCTTCTGCTCTTTCCATATTTTTGCCTAGGTGGTCTCATTTTTTCCCATGGGTTTAGATACTGTGAATGCTGATGACTCTGAAATTCGTATCTCCTGCTAAGACTTTTCCTCTGACTTTGAGGCTCTCATATCTGACCATCAACTTTATGTCTCCGTTTAGATGTCTCAAAGGTAATCCTAACTTGTCTCAAATTGAACTCCTGCTTTCCCCTCCCTTCCAAGCAAATGTCCCCTGCATCTTCTACATGATGACTTCTACTCACTGTTCTTCACATCCATCTGCAAGTTTGGTCAATTCTATCTCCTCTTGTCTGCGTCCCTTCCATCGCCTCCCCAGCCTCCATCATGTCTTCCCTGGATTTCTGCAGTGGTTTCTGATGGGTCTCTCCACACCCACTCCTGCCTCCCTACAAAATGTTCTCTACTCAGCAGTTGGAGTGCATGTTAAAACATGTAAAATAATTCATGTCTGCCTCTGAAATCCTATTTAAGAACTTTAGCAATTTTTACTTATTAAACTAAAAGCCTTTACACACGCACACACACACACACACACATACACATACACTCACTCTGCTGCTGAAAATCCTCTACAGGCTTTCTTTGAACTTTAAATAAAATAAACTCCTTACTTTAGCCTTCAAGGTAGCTCATGTGCTCAGCTGCTGCCTTATTTTGTGTCCCTCCTCCTCTTGCTTTTTCTATCCTGGCCACCCTGGCATTCTATTAGTTTCTGGAACCATCTGGGCTTTTCTGCCCTCAGAATCTTTGCACATTCCTGGAATGCACCACCACTTGCTATTTCTATGGCTAGGTATTTCTCATTCTGTAGGTTGCAACTTACATGTCATCTCCTCCAGGAAGACATTCCTGGTCTAAAGTAGATCTCTACTGTCATACTTTATCAAAGAATCTTGTGCATTTCTTTCATGGCTGTAATTATAACATAATTTTTTAGTCTCTTTGTTTAGTTATTTATCTTCTTGAGAAGTCTGTAAACATGTGTATTTTGTTCACTTTTTGTATTCCCGACTACTAACAGTGATTTGCATGTGATAGGTGTTCACTATATATTTGTTGAACGGAAGAGTGTCAGGCTTGCACTAAGTCCCCCGCATACATTATTCTAATTAATGTTCACAAGGAGTCTGAGAGTTAGATGTCATACTAATCCCATTTTATGGACAAGAAAAATGAGGTTTATAGGCATCAAGGTAATCCACAGAACCTACAGGTGAAGAAGCTAGGATTTAAACTTAAATTGTCAAACTCCAGGAGCTGAGCACTCATCCACATCACTTCATTGCTACTGGGGTGTGGGCGGATGCATAGGAGGGAGCCAGGAAGTTATTTTGTTTTAACATAAGTTTAGTCATGCTTTCTGGTTTTTAAGATCTTGACATGGAGACCTCAGCTGCTTTCTCATCTGTTAAGTGATGGGTTTCAGAGGGTTTTGTTTGTTTGTTTCCTTCTTCAGGGAAAAAAAGGGAGTTAGGCATCCTGGAGTTTGAATTCAGCTCAGAGCCTAGGAGCCATTTATAACTATCTCTCCTTTGCTAGTTCACTTTAACTTCCCAAAGCTGTGCACACTCCATTGCCTTATTCTTGTGATTTGATCCTGCCTCATCCCTCTACATTCACATTGAAGTGAATAGGTTGCCCAAATGGTAATCTGTGACAGTTCTCTGTGACTCACTCTCCCATAACTCTGGAGTGACATGTCTAAATATACTCATCTCTGAGATGTCAGCATGGTTCTAACACTAGCCCAAATAACAACTCTGGCAGATTAGAAAACAGGACCTCTCACTTTCTATCTCAATGCTGGTTTATGTAAAAATAGAAAAGTCCATCCTAACATTCATATAGAGGCTTAAGAGACCCTGAATAGCCAAAACAATCTTGAAAAAGAAGAATGAAGTTGGAAGGCTCACACTTCCTGATTTCAAAGCTTACTACAAAGATGCAGTAGCCAAAACAGTGTGGTACTGGTATAAAGACAGATATACAGACCAATGGAATAAAATAGAGAGTTTGGGAATAAACCCTTGCATATATGGTCAAATAATGTTTGACAAGGGTGCCAAAACTATTAAATGAGAAAAGGATAGCCTTTTCTACAAATGATGTTGGGAAAAGGGGATATCCACATTCATGTAGATAAATAAATATATTTGGATTCTTACCTTATACCACATACGAATATTAACTCAAAATAGATCAAAATGTAAGAACTAAAACTATAAAACCCTTGGAGGAAAACATAGGGGAATAGCTGCGAGACAGATTTTGCAATGATTTCTTGGATATAGCAACAAAAGCATAGGCAACAAAAGAAAACACAGATAAGTTAGACTTTCTCAAAATGTAAATGTTTCTATTGGGAATAAAACACTATAAGCAGAGTGAAAAGGCAACCCATCAAATGGGAATCATAAATCTGATGAGAGATTGGTATATATCATATATAAATAATTCTTACATTTAACAACAGAACAAACAACCCAATTAAAAAATAGGCAATAGACTTGAAAAGGTATTTCTTCAGAGAAGATATAGCACATGGAAAGATATTTAATATCATTAGACATTAGGAAAACAGCACCTCTTCCTTGATGGTTTACTTCCATTGATGCCAGAAGAAATCATCATAGCAACTGTGTAAATATATGATTAGTGGGATTTGAAAAATACCCCTTGAAGCTGTGCAGCGTACAACCCGCACAAAGGAGCAGTGGTTCCATGTCAACCTCTGTCTCATCTCCCCCGTGTTTGGGAGTCCCCAGCACCATTGAGCTGGAGAGACTGATGAGTGCCCACTAGTCCTTAACCAGTACCCGAGCTAGCCTTGAGCAGGGAGGAAGCATATCAGTTGCCCCAGACCTGCCATGCATTAGAGTTTATAAGTAATTTCTAGTATCAACCAGATTTGGAAGATGAGAAGTTAAGAGTGAGCTGGGAGGGCTCCCAAGAGACTTTCACTCTTTAGTTCTGTGAGCTCAAGTTTACCCCCTGGTCCTTACACATTCCTAGCTCATGCTCAGCTCTTTGGATAAACCAAAGAGAAAAAACAGGTAAGTTGGGCTTTCTCAAAATTAAAAACATGGTCATATGGGGAAAAAAAACACTATAAACAGAGTGAAAAGGCAATCCATGGAATATAAAAATATTTCAAATCATATATCTGATGAGAGATTGGTGTCTACCACATATGAAAAATTCCTACCACTTAACAATAACAGAACAAACAACCCAGTAAAAAAACGGGCAAAAGATTTTCAACCTCTCTTAGCCTCAGGTCATTGTCTCTTGTGTTGATCTTAAGATACTGTGCTTCCCAGACTTCATTTTGCCTGTATCAATGGTGAAATAAAGTTCTTAGGGTATCTGCGAGTCCTAGTATCACACCTAGGGGTCCCCATTGTCAATAACAACAGCAAAGAAGCCCTAAACGAGGGCACTTTCTCACAAGTTCATTTTTCAAGTTGTCTAAGTCAAGTTAGTGCATAAGGTCTTGGTGGTGCTGAGCAAGAGTTAATATCAATTGAATTTACTTTATAACCTGATAATAAAGTCCTCATATTAAAAGAGCAGAAAAGAAAACCCTCTTTTAAGCCTCCTTCTCGCACAAGCTTGCCTTCTTGTCATTATCCCACTACTCTTTCAACATCACATTGCTGAAGAAAGTGGTCCACACCCCCGGCTTCTCTCTCCTCCCTTCCCTTTCATTCCTGGGACCATGATGTCTCCCTTCCCTACCATTCCATGAATACTGTTTCCCCAGGAGCCACTAAGGGCTTTCCAATGGTCAAATCCAGGAAATTCTTTTAAATCTTCTTTTTTGATGACCTCAAAGCTTTCTTCTTTAGGTTTTGTGACATTGCCATGTTTCAATTTTCTTTCCAGCTGTCTGTTTTTCAGTACTTTATTGGTAAGTCCTTCTGCCTGTACCCTAAACATTAATGTTCTCTGGGCCCTCTCTCTGTCTGTCTTCTACACATTTCCACTTGGATGTCCCTGAAACATCTCAGACTTGTTATGTGTGGGGCTGACATTGCTCCTTTGCTTATCATCTGGTCTGAATCTGCCCCTTTTCTTCTGCTCCCAGTCAATGTTACCAGCAACTGTTCAATTGCCCACACTGGATGCTTAGCAGTTGTCAGTTTCTCGAGATCTATGTCAAATACACCCATATAGCTCCTCTACACAAAATGATAATCCCTTTCCACTTCAGAACTCCCCTGTCGCCTATTTATTGCTTTCCTTAACACTTATCACCATCTGTACACTACTAGATATTTAATGATTTATTCTCCATCTTCTCCAATAAGAAGGGTGTGGGCAAAGACTCTACTTTGTCCACAGCTACATCCCCAGTGTCTAAAGCAATGCCAGGCACTTAGTTGAGACTCATAAATATTTGTTGAATGAATCAAAGGAACTTGGATTTCTTCCTCTGCCTCATACTTCCATCTTAACAAAGTTCCAATTCCAGCTGTTCTTATCTTGGAATGGCGTTGCAAATCTGGGCTTCTTTTGCTTCCTTTCCCACTGCCACTCTCTTAATTAGGCCCTGCCACCCCATCCAGAGCTGTCATGGACTCCTAGCGGGTCTCCTTTCCGTGGCTGTCTTCTTAGACCATTCTCTGCTTCCTAACAGAGATTTCTCTCTAAAGCAGAGTCTCCTTCCTCTGCTTCAGTCCCATGGATATTCACTTGGTAGATGCTCATTAATGTGTGCCTGACAGCCCGGGCCTCTCTCTGAGGAGAGAGGTCTAGTGAGGGCCGCAGTTTTGTCCCATTTTAAAATGAGGATCAAGGAGGGATTGAAACGCAACACAGAGCTCACAAATGTAGGCATTGACAAGTGTAGATCCAAAGAATTGGAGACAAGTGACACATCCTGTTAAAAGAACTTGGGAGAGATACCCAGAGTGTGGACTGGAATGATTGGGGCAGATTTCTAGAATGAGTCATTACAACAGAGATCAACATGGGGGTAGGGATGGGCTGGAGAGACAGGGAAAAAAAAGAAATTCAGTCATGCTGAAGTGAGATTGGATTTCCACACTTGTCTACATTGAAAAGCTAAAAGTAGGGACATTTGGGGAGAAAAATAGCAAGGAATCTTTTAATTCTACTGACATGGACTATAAGGACAGCAGTTTACAGGGAAAGATGTGTCTCTCCCTTTTAGTGGCAAAATTGAAAAAAATTTTTATTTTGGGTGCCCCAAACTTCACTCTCCCCCCTCTGCCCTCTGCCTGTTCTTTTTATCTTTCTTCACTATCAAAACCTCTTTTTTTAAGGAAAGAGTCTGATATATTTATCCACATAAATCTGTAATATTTTATGTGGTGATTTTAGATGTTAGCAGAAGCAGAAGTCTGAAGTCAAAGACACTTAAATACAGCAACCACTAAAAAAATAAGATATATATAGTTCACTGCATCCAGCACAGGGCTAAATCCAGCAGTTGCTCCACAAGTATTTGTTGAAAGATGTTCAAAAAAGCATTATTTATATTATCAAACTCCACAAACAATCTAAATATCCAACAATGGGGAAACCATTGCAAAATCATCCACATGAAGAAATATTACATAGCTATAAAAATATCCAGAAAGGCTTTTTAATGATCCAGAGGAATTAATGCTTATACTGATGTTAGGCAAAATCAGCAGGATTCAAATTGCTACTATAATATGTCAATTATAAAAATCATACGCACATACAGAAGACAAAATCTATGGATATCTCTGGAATCTGTGGGATTTGGGGTTATTTTTAGTTCTTTCTACTTTTCTGTATTTTTGAATTGTTTATACTGGGTATAAGAGAAATATCCCAAAGTAAACGTTGTAAAAGATTTACTTGGGGGAAGAAATACTCTTCAGGGGTCCCTGCAAATTACACTGTACTGGTGTGGCCCACTCGGTCTATTACAGAGGAGGAAAGTGGGGAGGAGATGGGGGTCTGTCCATTAAGGGAGGATGGCTGGTCTGCCAATAGAGGATGGGCTTTTAAATTGCTACAGCGGCCAGGCACGGTGGTTCGCGCCTCTAATCCCAGTACTTTGGGAAGCCGAGGTGGGAGGATCACAAGGTCAGAAGTTCGAAACCAGTCTGGCCAACATGGTGAAACTCCATCTCTACTAAAAATACAAAAATTAGCTGGGCATGGTGTTGCGCGCCTGTATTCCCAGCTACTCAGGAGGCTGAGGCAAGAGAATCGCTTGAACCCGGGAGGCGGAGTTTGCAGTGAGCCAGGTTGCAGTTAGCCGAGATCCTGCCACTGCACCCCAGCCTGTGCAACTGAGTGAGACTTCGTCTTGAAAAAAGAAAAAAAGTACGACAGCAGTGGGGAGGCCTATTTGGGAGTACCTAGTAACATTAGTGCCTTTGAACTTAAGCAGCCTTCCTCCAGGTTAGAGGGTTTCAGTGTTCTCGGCTAATAGGCTAATCTGACATCTAGAACACCTTCCTCACATTAATTCCTTACACACCCAAGCCTTCAAGTACTGAGACATGAATGAATCTCTCCTCCCCTTACTTATGAAAACACAGCTGGAAGATTAATTAAAGCCTATTGTGTTGGTACCTCAGTAATATTCTACATTAATATCTTTAAGAATTAAGGTCACGTCCCCATGTAAGAAAATATTATTTAATGTCACTTCTATATCATAATGCCTGTATAAAAGCCTCTGCGATTTTAATAAAGAGAACACAGATTTCAGCACTTATACACAGTAAAACGTTTTCTTCGGGTTATTTCTGGAAATCCCTTCCAAACATCTGCGCTTTCTTCTAACTTAAGTCTCTTCCCACCTCCTTCCCAGGGGATCTGCTGAAGGGTGTTGTAGGTTGTTTCTCTGTGGGAGAGCAAACTTCACAGTCAGGATAAAACAAACAAACAATACCAAAACAACACCCAGAAACGACAACCCCCAACCCTCTCCAAAGTTCTAATTTCCTGCACTTAAAATTAAGTCCTGGGCTATGCTTGCGTTGCAAGGATCTTAGAATCGAAATGGAATTTGACAACTTTAAATACCTAGCCACATCTAAAATTTTGCTTTTATTATTTACTAGTTATCAAAATATGCAAACTCCTGATTAAGGAAGGCTGGGTGGCAGGAGCGCCTGCGAAGGAGTAGGGGAGAAGTGTGAAAAGAAGAAATCCCAGCTCTCCCTGGGAGACTGCGTGTGAAAGAGCCCGGCTCCCCGGAAATTCCAGGCCGCGTTTTGCAAGCGGCCGCATCTGCCTCCCCTGTCTCTCTTACCTCCTTGATGTTCGGCACTATTTGTGGCCGGCGTGGTGGAAGGACACAGTGAGGTTCTCACCCCCGCCCCCCGCTCCCCGCTCCCATCCCCAGTTCCATCAAAGCGAACCCGGGCCAGCGCAAGGATCTACGAGTTGCGAGTGTGCTGAGGCTGGGACTGTCACTCATTCTCCGATCAGCGCGTGAACGCAGCTCGGCTGCCGCTGGCAGGAAACAATTCTGCAAAAATAATCATACTCAGCCTGGCAATTGTCTGCCCCTAGGTCTGTCGCTCTGCCGCCGTCCACACTCGCTGCAAGGGGGGGACACAGAATTTACCGCGGCAAGAACATCCCTCCCAGCCAGCAGATTACAATGCTGCAAACTAAGGATCTCATCTGGACTTTGTTTTTCCTGGGAACTGCAGGTACATTTTTTTTTTAAATTCTCAATCTGGTTTGCTAATTACCCCATCTTCCTACTCCTCCCTGGAGGAACGCTATTATTTTGGGTGGTTTTACGTGGACTGCTAAGACTGGTCATTTTCGTTGAGCTGTGAAAGGAGCGCGTCGCCCTTGCTGCCCAGCCGAACCCCGCGCCCTCCCGGGCTGCGCTGCACTCCCCGCGCCGCCGGCGCCAGGCGCCCCTCCAGCGCGTCCGCCCTTCCCACTTTGTGCGCCCGCGGCGGTGGGAGCAGAGTCGGCCGGCTCCTGGGGACTCGGCGGCCGCGCTGGTGATGGGCAGCGCTCCTTCCCCGAAGGCGGGCGGCGGGGCGGGGGACGTCGCAGCTCGGGTGGAGCCGCCGCACGAGCTCGGATTCCTAGGGGGAAGGGGCTTGTCAGCCCCGGCTTCGGGAAGAGTGAACAATAAGGCTAGGGCAGCCTCCCCAGATCGTTATTTCCTCGGGTCTAATAAAGTCGGGTTCGCTGCTTTGCCTCCCCCGCCCCGGCCGAATAACGGTTTGCAAAATGGGGCGAAATGGGCAGAATCGGAGGGCTGTGTGGCTGTTGTGGCACCCCAGTCGATATGACGTTAGTTTTTCATTTGCCAAATTGCTGGTTGTTTGCAAAGCCTACCCTCGGTCGCGAGCACTGAAGGATGGGAGGGTCGAGCGTGGCGTTTTGACAGGAGGAAGTGCGGAGGGGCGGAGGGCGAGGAGGGCGTGATCCGAGCTGCCTGGTGTGTGTGCGCGTGTGTGCGCGCGTGTGCCTTTACACGCGCGGCGTGCCCAGTGTTGCACGGGGCGGGAGAAGAATGGCAGGTAGCCGCCCGAAGCACCTCGCCCTGTCTCCTTTCTTTGGGCGAGGTTCCTGATCCTGGCAAAGTGTGAACAATAGGGAGCTGGGAGGAAGACAGTAGTGATGCTGCCGCGGGTGGCGGGGGCTGCGCCGCCGCCCAGACAACCTCGGCAGCGAGGAGGGAGGTGCATTTCATTTTGGCTATTTCCATCCCGGCCTCCCTGGAAAATTCTTCTGTGCGTGCCCACCCTCCCCTCCAGCTGTCATCCCCCCACCTCCACCCAAGGATTTGCGCTTTGGCTCTGATGGACGGGAGGGGAGGAAGAAAAGCAGGGGCTGCAGAGAGCTGGGTGGGTTGGGCGGACATTCTGGGCGAGGGGCGTGTGCTGGGAAGAGCCCGAGGAAAGCCGGGCGGAGGGGCTGTGTGTCGCGGTCGCCGCTGCCAGGTGCCGTGGTACCTGCCCTAGACGGCCGAGCCCGGGTTGGGGAGCGCGCGGGGCGGCCCGGGGAGCACCCAGTGTGCCCCCTCCGAGGGCCGCACAGGAGCAGCACTAGGCCGCCGCCTCCAGCCAACTCGGGTCCCTCCCATGGCGACCAATCAGCGCGAGGCTGGCTGGGCGGGAAGCCGCGAGAGGCTTTTATTGCGGCGCGGGTGGCGGCCCGGAGCTGGCAAGACTGTCTCCTGGTGCTCCAGCCTAACGGTCTCGCTCACCCACCCCCGGGAGAAACCCCGCCCTGCGGCCGGTCCCCCGCCTGCCGGGCAGTTTCCAAGGAAATAAAATGGAGACTAGGTGGTCACCAGGAGTGCTCCTGGTCCGGCCGCCCGTGCTCGCCCACTCTCGCCTCTTTCACGCCAACTTGAGCATCCCACCGCCCCCGCCAGCGCTCACTCTCGCGCCGCGGAGTCCGGGCCTGAGCGCGTTGTCGCCGGGGAGGGCACCCTGGCAGGCACACCGACGCGCGTGCGCTGAGCAGCAGGCCGCGGGCCGGGGGCGCTACCGGCGGCGGGGCGCGGCGGGGCGGGGCGGGGGCGGGGCTGTGGCGGGGCCGGGAGGGGTGGGGACCAAGCATAGTCTGCCTGGCGCTGGGTCTCAGCCGCCACCTGGACGGGGGCCATCCCTGGCATGCTCCTTCCCGCGGTGCCCGTGGGTCCCGCGGCGCGACTTGTCAGCATGGGGCGGGGATATGGGGGTGTTTTTGAGATCTCCTCGCCCCCGGGTGGGAGCGTGACAATGGAGCCTGGATCTTTGGTGGGCCTTTTGGGGGATCGCCAGGAGGTCCTTTCCATCATCGTGATGGGTACAGTCATCAGTGTTCGGATCCCGTGGAAGTTGCAGGCCCAGGATTTCCCATTGGGATGTTCGTGGATGCCCAGGCCGGGGAGGCATTCTGACCAGTGTTCCCTGGAATGAAAGGGACCTCTTTCCTGGCCCGGTACCTTGAGAGTGGGAAGAAGGCAGAACGTGAAGCACATATAAGGTTGCTTAACAAAAGAAAGGAGTTGAATGGTTTTCCAAAGAGAAATAATTTCCCATTAAATTGTCGTTTCTACCATAGTTTTTTAAAAGTCAAAGAATTCAAGTCGAAGGGTCAGATTTAAAATGAAAATATAGCACAAAGTTTACATACATATGTATATATATCTGTGGGTTTTTGTTTGTTTGTTTGAACTCAAATGTTGTAGCATGTCCAGGGCAATGGCAACTGAGTTTATGTGTTCCGCTCGGTGCATATGAAAATTTACATAAAAGGCAAGCTAACCTTAATATATCAAATGAGTCCAGTCTGCTGCCCCTCTCTCTTTTTGATGTCCTCTGCTCTTTAGGAATACAATGAAAGGCTGTGCAATTGCATAGTAAATTTGAGTCTATTCTAGCAGAAATTTTGGACGTTTTTAAGAAACGTTTGCCTGAACGATCTGGAATGGTTAAGTCACATGTTTGCTTGATAATTTTATAGTCTTCTGCCAATTAAACTTGCCAGAGTCAAGGAATCGATACGACTGTGTTTCTAACAAGATACCACTGGTTAAGAACAAAAAGGTACTTTACAAAAGCTAACACTGAAATCAAGTATACGTAATATCTCTCACTAAGCAAATTAAGGTGTGCTTCGGCAAAGTTTAATGTAAGCACAATTACAGTGAGCCGTATATTTTCGTCGATTTTCATTTTAAGATTGAGAATACGTCTTTTTGAACAAAATTTCACTGAATGTAATAAAGGCTATATAAGAATGTGGAAAACCTTTCATAACTCTAGTCAAACCCAAGAAAGATTATCTTCTTTCAATAAATATTAGCATATTTTAAAATATTAATAACTGATAATCTGTTTAAAATTCAACAGAGTTATTAAAAACAGGGAATATAATCTAGACATTGTGGGCGTGTGTGCTGTGATTTATATGAGTTTCTGGTTACTATTCCCTCTACAAAGTTCTTAAAGATCTACTAACCTGGCTAAGTTTTCATAAGTCTTGCATTATTTTCTTAATTCTTTATGAAGCTCCATCCTTCTTCCCCTAAATTATTGAAACTGATTATTTCTTTCCAGATACCTTAATTGAGGATTTTTAAAAATATTGGAATAGCAGAAAATAGCAGGACATATTCTTGTTTAGTAAAGGAGGTTTCTCTAAGTCTTCCTATGCTAATTGGTTGAACTAAGAATAGGTTGATTTAACTGGTGACTGGTTTCTTGAGCTTGGTAGTTCAAGAATTAAGATAGCAATTGCAAAGAAAAAAATCCCACGAGAAATCTAAAAAGAAAAAAATGGTGTGGGTGTGTTATTTATAAGGGATGTGGCTGTTTACTGGAGGCAGCTATAAGAAGGAAAAATTAGTCTGTAGCACCCCCAAATTCCAAGTTTTGAGCAGTGCTTCTGTCTGGAATCCATTTATCATTAATTGAATTCCTCAGATAGTTAATATGCAATTTAATGGAAGTAACCTATATCTGTATTTTTTCTGTCACAAGGAACAATGTCTTAATTGCCTTTCAAAATAAACAGCACCATTTCGTCACTCAAAAGCTAATCTTTAGACATGTTTTTATTCACTACAGAACCCAGTTTCTCAAATTATAGAGAGCATTTTGTAAACTTTACACTGCTTAAAATGTGGACTCTGGAATTTCTGATGTAACCACTTAATTTTTCAAGGCGATGAAGCTTCTATTAAGTATGAGTTTGATAAATTCCCCATATTTTTGTCTTTAGTGTTAAAGAACTGTGGCTGCTCTCCAGACTGAAAGTGGCTTCAATACTACTGGCAGACTTCCAAAGACATTTTACAGACAGTCCTTTCTGACTTAGTGTAAAATAACTGATTGACTACCTGTTGCTAAAGAACGGGTTGTACTTTCCCTTAGGATCTTGAGCTTGTGATGGAGAGCAGAACCAATTGGCAGGCAGGGGAGAGAAGGGACCGCACACCTGCCCCCATCCGTCTGCAGGAAGAGTCATAGACTGGGAGGAGACAAAGACATTTTATAAAGGCTCTCCTGTACCAGTTCAACATTGCATTTTTGAGCACACAAATGTTTTATGATGTCAAGATAAATATTTTAATATAAATTTCATAATTGATCATTCTTCAGTTTAGCAGTTGTAACATATAGACTAAGGAGTGTCTGGAACTTTAAAAAAGTGGCAGCACATTACAGGGAGCATTTTGCTAATCTTAAAACTGGGTTACAAATTACACAAAATTGAAAACATTAATCACGTGGCTATATAAAATGAGGTCGTTTGAGCTTTGAGTAAAAATCACTAAGGTGAAGATTCCTTTGGTTAAAAAGAAAGAATTCTAAGTAAAATTCCGAAGAAGAGAATTTTATACGTTTCATAACATGCTCAATGATTCTCTGAGCAATACTGTAAGAGGTGGCCTCTTAGGAAGGAGGAAATGCCCAAGGACCTCTCTGAATCCTAATGATTAAGTTTCTATGAGCTCCAGAGGTCTTAATATTCTAAAACACTGTAGTGAAACCATTTTTAACAATATGAGTAGATAGGCTTACTACTTACTGTGGGGGTAACAGAATACAGAAGTCAATCTGAAGGTCATAATCCTGTTACCTCTAGTCTTTTTTGTTATTAACTCTTGGTGACAAACCTTAAAACCATTTGGTGATGTAAAGGGATGTAAATTATTTGGTGTTGGCAGTGGTGCCATTATGCCCTTTCATTTCATGTTGTTGAAATACTCTCAGCTGCAGATGCTCGTTAGGAGCATTGCCTTTTGATGTTGGTCTGGGTGCCAAATGGCGGCCTTTCAGGCAGTTTCAATACATTACATTTAAAACACTCTCAGGCCATGTCTACATGCAGCCACTGAGGTAACGGATTTTCAGTTGGGTGGGCACACTTTTCCTTTACTGCAGTATGAATTTAGCCTCTAAGCAATTGGAGACTCCAAGAGGACTGCACTAAAAGGATAAGCCATTTGGTATGTGTGCTTTTGAAAAACAGATTGTAATAAACCCATTATGCGTTCTTTTTTCTTCCACATATATGTAATGCTTTCTTGAATTCAAAGATTACATGGCTGATACGATTTAAAAGGCTTCTATGTAACCTATATTCCACTTTGTACTCTGGACTTCTTGATTGGTAACTGCAAGCACTGGTAACAGCTGATCTTCCGTTTTCTATTTGGCATCATTCCTGAGATAAGATGTAAAATGCCTTTTGTTATACATTAATCTCCTCCCTTGGTATCTGATTACCTCATCATTTAAGAATATTCATAGTAATGTCACACTGTTTGAGATTGTGTTACATTAGGTATTCTCTTAAAGAGTTGATTAAATACATTTATTGAGTGCCAGCATTTTATCATCTGCTGTGTGGGGAATCATAAGGAGTGATTTGACATAATTCCTGCTGTCAGGAAACCCTGGGAGTAGGAGAGACTAGAGGGTAAGAGAGGTGGATAACCCTGGGTTGAAACCCCAGACATATCCCTTACTAGCTGTCTGATCTTGGACAAATGATTTAACTCGTCCAAGTTTCAGTTTTCTGTTCCGTGAGACTGGAGAATTAGTAATGCCTACCTGTTAGAGTTATAAATATTTTAGAGATCTTAGGACTTCAGTGCATGTAAGCAGTGTTTATTAATGAGGAAGAAGGATATATATGGATCTAGAAAAAATAATTATTTAGACACAGTGCCCTTTTTTTAGAAGGATTTTAAGAAAGGTATTATGATAACATGACTCCTTCAGAGATTAGAACGAGGCTTAAAAAATTGGTTACTAAATATGCCTGCAATTCCATGTTGGTTGTGAATGCTTTACAGAGAAAAATGGCCTGATTATAAGGTTGAAAATCATCAGCACAAGGATGGATCTAGGTTTTGTATACCTGAGGGGTATGCAATTTTGAGGGCCTTCTTTAAGGAAAATACAAAACTCTCTTGTTTTTGCAAAATTTAGTTGAATACATGACCAGGAGAACACATTGCCAAGTCCCGGTCCCCCAGCGCCTTGGAAGGAGGCCATGCAATTGAGGAACCCTGAAAACTTCTGGCCCTGCTTTAGCAACTATCCTTTGGTCGACTTGGACCCACTTGCTTGGAAATATAAGCTCATTGTTCCAGTTTATTAAATGTGGACCTCATAGAGATTGTTTGTGTAGTGCTTTGAAGATTAGAATCATGCATTGAAGTCAAAGTCATTTTTAGAAATCAGTATTTCACTTTCATTTGACAGAAAATCTTAAGTAAGATCTGAGCTGATTTGATATTTCTCACTGCCGATATTCTTGTAAATTACTAACTAGAAGAAAATAAAACAATTGCTATTATTATTCAAATGAGTGAGACATAAGTGCCCGATTGGCAGGGCAAGAAGTAGTTTTGCCAACTAAAGGCATATGATATTGGAGAGGAGACTGAAGATTTTGTTTTAGCTCTCTAAAAGGAGATAAACTGGATATATAATGCCAATAATTATATCTTAATCATCATGTTATGGTTTACAAAACACTTTGATATGCATTTAATCTTCACACTAATTATTTAGTAAATATTTATTGAGTATGTGCTCTGTGCTGGGTGTTGAGAATACAGTGGTGAACTAAACATACATCATCCCTGTTTTCATGGAGTTTCCAGTCTAGTAGTACAGAGAAATATAGACATTAAAAAGTAACACACACGTTTATAATGATATATTCAGATGAAAATATAAGAAAAACCCAGAATGAGAGATTATCAAGGGGGATTGGGTGGTTGGGGAGGTGAGGATGTAACATTTAAACAACTGTGAAATAGGAAGAACAGATGGTATTCTCATTTTAGGGCATGATTGATTGACTGCTTAATTCAACAAACGTTGAATACAACAAACATTCCTGAATTCCTTAATTCAACAAACCTTGGTGAAGTCTGGAGAAGGTCAGATAGCTTCAGGAATTGTGCGGGGTTTCACGTTATAAAGTCCAGGAAAATATGCATCTGCCTTTAGAGCTTACCACCTGGAAGGAGGGGAGAGAGACATACTATACTTATAAATAAAGTGTTTACGCTGTTGGACCACAAGGAAGGAAGCAATTAATTCTGCCTGGGACTCCCTTGAGCTGGGCTTGGGGAAGAGTTGCTTTCATTGGATAGAGCAGGAAGAAGGGGTGATTTGGGCAGAGCAGACACCCTGAGCAGTGGTTGAGACATGAATCTGGTTGTACATGGGGAACAGTGTAAGAATAGTGGGGAGGAGTAACCAGAGAGATGGAGGAAAAAAAATTTTGCAAGTCCGGATTGTAAGTCTTTAAATGGGAACTGAGACTGAGAAAGGTTAAGTGACTTAAGCAGGTGGAGCTAGGACCATAACTTGCATTCGTTGGCTGCATTTTATCCTTTTCTAAAGCAAGGATAATTTGAATACATATAGCATCTGAACATGTGCCAACAAACAGGAGTTCCTGTGGCTTCTGGACTGAATCTGACCAGAATGAGGGGGGAGTGATGTGGTGGAGGGGCACTATTCAGAGCTGTGGTCTGAAGGAACTCTTCTGCCATTCTGCAAGTTGCTGTCGTTCTGAGCCTGTTTCTCCATCTGTAAAATGGGCTTAATGACACCTCCCTTATGGGTCTTGGTGAGCTGAAATAAAACCACATATGTAGAGCAGATATAAAGTATGTACTCATTATGTGCTTTAAAAAAGTTTCCCTTGGGCAGAGGTTTTATTTGAAATGTTTGTTTAAAAAGGGGTGTATAGTACTTTGAATATGATGTGCAAAGTTCTGTGCTAAAGGCTGAGAGGAAAAACAAAATAAATTTAAGGTTACTATACCGACCCTACAGAAACTTTGAGGTGGTTGGGGAGGAAGAACTTTTACTTAGTTCAAACTGCAAAGAAACCATGAAAGATGTTATATGAATAAGTGCCCTAATGAGGCAGACAGGTAATAGCTAGGAAGACTGAGAGGTGAAAATCATGCTGATTGGTTTTAATGTCTGAGAAAAAAAAAAGGATAGAAAAACTAGAATTTGGCTTGGTGCAATGGCTCACACCTGTAATCCCAGCACTTTGGGAGGCCTAGGCGGGGGGATCACCTTAGGTCGGGAGTTTGAGACCAGCCTGACCAACATGGAGAAACTCCGTCTCTACTAAAAATATGAAAAATCAGCCAGGCATGGGGGGTGCATACCTGTAATCCCAACTACTTGGGAGGCTGAGGCAGGAGAATCACTTGAACCTAGAAGGCGGAGGCTGTGTTGAGCCGAGATGGTGCCAATTGCACTCCAGCCTGGACAACAAGAGCTAAACTCTGTCTCAAAACAAACAAACAGAAAAAGCTAGAACTTGATCTGGACCTCCACAGATATGAAAATAAATAGGAAAAGAGGGCCTGTTTCCTATAAGATGAGATGGATCTGGCCAAAGAATTGCTACGGAAGAGCAGGTCAAGGCTGGATCTTGGGGCAAGCCATATTTGAATCTTAAATGTCGGACAAAGAAGAGGGGTGCTGCTGGAGCTGTTAGAGAAATTAAAAATATATATAATATTTAAGAGGTTAGTCAGCAATAGCAGCTGAACATGTGCTGCACCAGGCTCTGTGTTTGGGACCAGCTGGGAATTAGCAGAAAGTTAAGTAGGAAGAAATTGATAGAGTTCATTGCAGCACTTGGAAGTGAATTCTGGTTTTGTATAGCATTCAGTATGGTGGTTGGACAAAATGAAGGGCCAATGAAAGGATTTTTATTGCTGTGTGAAACATCAACTGGATGATGCTAGGAGAAGGGAAGCCAGTTAAAGGTGACTTGGACCCATCAATGATAGACTGGACAGGGAAAATGTGGCACATATACACCACGGAATACTATGCAGCCATAAAAAACGATGAGTTGGTGTCCTTTGTAGGGACGTGGATGAACCTGGAAACCATCATTCTCAGCAAACTGACACAAGAACAGAAAATCAACACCGCATGTTCTCACTCATAGGCAGGTGTTGAACAATGAGAACACATGGACACAGGGAGG
This sequence comes from Cacajao melanocephalus, assembly GCA_963573385.1. Lineage (NCBI taxonomy): Eukaryota > Metazoa > Chordata > Mammalia > Primates > Pitheciidae > Cacajao > Cacajao melanocephalus. Next base: position 26,412 of record CAUYLG010047650.1, on the reverse strand, counting down.
GGAGCATCACACACTGGGGTCTGTGGGAGTGAACTAAGGGAGGGACAGCGGGGAGTGGGGAGTTGGGGAGGGATAACATGGGGAGAAATGCCAGATATAGGTGATGGGGAAGAAGGCAGCAAACCACATTGCCACGTATGTACCTATGCAACAATCTTGCGTGTTCTTCACATGTACCCCAAAACCTGAAATGCAATAATGTATATATATATATATATATATATAAAATAAAAATAAAAATAAAAAAATAAAATATAAAATTGAAATTAAAAAAAAGCTGACTTGGAGGCCAGTGAAGTCCGATGAACGTATCTTGCTTAATTAGCAGGTGCACTTGTATGTGGGGAAAGGATAGCATTGGGCTTAGAGTCAAAATATCTGGGTTCAGGAAGTTGCTCTGCTGCTAACTAGCCAAGTAAATTTATGTCAGTTACGTAACCTCTTTGACCTGTAACTTCCTCATTTGACTATAAGAACAAAATAAGATAATATGTGGAAAATGCATTGCAAATAAAATATTTCACAGCTATACATTTTATTAGTTGACACATTGCTGAAAAAATAAATAAAAATCAAATTTTATGTGCTGCTAGAGGTGCTTTTTTGATTAAAGAAACCCAACTGTGATATATTTTCTAGAGCAGATAATTTTGGAAAGATATACTTGTAATGTTTTTGGGTAAGAATAAAAGGGGAATAGCTGAGATGTTAGAAATAGTAAAGCAACCAAGGGTAGATGATAGCTCCCAAATGTACTGAGAGGGATAAGGATCTTTAAAGTTATAGACTCGAAGAAATGAAATAATCATGATACTGCCAGTATGCTGGAGAAATTAAGAGTCAAGTTATGTTTTAGAAAATGTTTGGACCTCCTAATACCTTAACTTGTAGGTCAGTATTTTTCAAACTATGGATGATGAAATCTATGTAATGGGCTTCTATATACATTGAAAAATAAAGAAGGAAGGGAGGAAGGAGGGAAAGAAGGAGGAAAAGAGAAGTGGAACGGAAAAGAGTGTGTTTTATACAAGGATAAGCATGCTTTGAGTACTTCAATTTCTCTCTCTCTCTCTCTCTCTCTCTCTCTGTGTGTGTGTGTGTGTGTGTGTGTGTGTAATATGTAACTTGGTTGTGATGGAAAACACATTCTTTTGGCTCAAGTCAAAACAGTTTGGAAGCTACTGTTGTAGAAGGAAGAATGTAGCATCAAAGAGAGAGTGAAACAGTCTAGTGGAGGGAGTACATCAGAAGGTATAGAATAGAAACTGAATGGGTTGTGAGGGATAGGAGAAAGAAATGACAGCAAAATTACGTATTGAGCATCTAAGCAGTCAGTTAACTACAGAGTGTGAAAAAAAACCAAAACAAATCAAACTCTAAATATTATACCTTTTTGTGAAATGGTATCTCATTATGTTGCCCAGACTGGCCTCAAACTCCTGGGTTCCTGCCTCAGCCTCCTGAGTAGCTGGAACTGAAGGTACACACCACTGTGCCCTATTATGGTACCTTGACCTTACAGAGCTTACTGTTTGATTGGGAATGAAAGATAACTGGGAATACCAGGTAGCTTCTATAGCCAAAATATGAGGCACTTAACATTTCAGAGTCAGGATAAATATTGCCTGGGAACCAGGGGGTAGTTAAGCTGTACATTTTATTAGTAGACAGCAGCTGAAAAATTATATAAAAATCAAATTGTATGTACTGCCAGAGGTGCTTGTTAGATTAAAGAAACCGAACTGTGATATATTTTCTAAAGCAGATAATTTTGGAAAGATACACTTGTAATGGCTTTGGATAAGGATAAAAGGGGCGTAACTGAGATGTTAGAAATAGTAAAGCAACCAGCAAAGGTGGATGATAGCTCCCAAATGGCAGATGATGGGCAGAGAGAAAGCTCTTTAAATTTATAAGCTTCAGGGAATGAAATGAACATGCAGACACTGGAGAACTCATACAATGTTAGATGAGAGTTGAAGGAGACTCTGAAGGAAGAATTTAGCTCTGCTGAGAGGAAGGGTGGATGAGGTAAGTATGTGTGTTCCATGTTTGGGAGGTGACTGGGGAAGCCCAGTTAAAGAGACCAAGACTCAAAGATGGTAGTAGTGTATATGTTTATATTATTTCAGTGGGGAGAAAAACACCATGAATTATGTTCAGTACTTTGCGGGGTTTTTATCACACCCACAAATATTTATGTGGCAGTATTTATGTAGCACACAGAATGATATCTTGCCTATAATTCAGAAAGTAGTAGTGAACAAATGAAGAGAACCAGAGCTTAGTGGTAGGAAAGCCTAGGTTAGGAAAGTATAATAAAGTGAAGTGGAAAAAAGTTGGAAGCAAACAGTATATATATAGGTATAATCCCAATCTTGTTTAAAAAACACCTCTTTCACTCATTTATGTTGTCTAAGTTTTTGATAATGAGCACATACTGCTTTGCAAAACAAATAGTGCAGTAAAAACAAGGGCAGCAGTGCCTAGGGTGGTTAAGATTATAAAGAAGGTGAGAATTAAGTAGAAACTTGGGATTTGTGTCAGAGGAGAGTGGTGATGTCAAAGGGATTTCAGTTGAATGGTGAAATTCAGGTTATTTACTTAGAGTCAAAGACTGAGGAAGAGCTAATGTCCAGGACACTTGGCAAAGAAAGAAGGAAAGGAGGGCTGCTAGGTCAGGTGATGGCTTCATCATGAAGGTGCCTGGGCATCACCATGGAAAAGAGACAGAGGGAGGGGAGAGTTGATGAGCAACCTTTGCAAAGGACAACAGGACAATTTCACGCCAGAGGGAATGAATAAAGTTAGGGGTTTTCCCCAGTGACTTCATTTATCACGAGTTGATTATTTTTAGATACATCATTGCCCATGGTATTCACACATTTATTTCTAGACGTTTAAAAAATGCATCTATAGCAAAATCTTTTGAAGTTTGTTCTGCATGTCACAAATTGGTTGTGTTGTTTTTATCAGATCAGCAAATGAGTGATTGATTACTTTTCTAATGTTCTTTTATTCATTTTCAATTTGAGCATCCATTCTGTTCACGTGAGATGCTTCCAGTCACCAGTTAAGCTGCAATTGCTATATGAGAGTTGGACTTAGAGTACACCATAAAGGCGTACTTTCAGCAGCCTTAAAGGTCTGTTATCATGGGCATAAGAAGATGGAGATCCAATGCGAGCTCTTTGATTTGGGTTGATAATTACAAATTATCTTTCTTTCTGAATTTAGTATCTACTTTTGGTGTTGGAGGCAGTGCATACTGCCTGGGGTGCTCCATGGACCTTTGATATCAAACCTACATTTCGAACTGTGACTCTCCTGCTTTTCATGACCTTGAGCCAGTTATTTAATCTCCAACGGTCAGTTTATTTAGGTGTGATTCAGGGATAATACCCAACTAATAGGGTTATTGTTAGGATGAAATGAGGTAGTTTATACAACTCTCTGGCACATAGTGAGCTCAGTAATTTTTTCCTGTTTGCTTTCTTCTTCCTGAAGTTCACAGTGAAGGGATATACAATTCGTGTTGGATTTAAGTATTGATTCTAATGAGAATCGCATTTTCCATTTATTTTTGATTTTCTGAAAGTTCAGGATCACCATGAGTTGCAACTGAGTTGGCAATGCCTTGCTTAATTGTGGAGCTGTTTTACCTCCTGTGAAAGCAAAGCCTAGTAGATCTTGATTTTGAGAAAAGTAATATTTAAAAAATTAAAGCTGGTTTCTCTAGACTCTCTATTGCATAAGGTTAATATCAAACCTGTCAATTCACCGTAATGGTGGAGCCATAAAATTTAGTATATTTAAATAATAGTGGCTGCTAAAGATCATATTAGTGACACTTCATTAATCTGGAAGTCACTTATCTGGCAACCTTGATTCTTTGGAACATGAAGAATGAAGGGAAAGAAACCTCTGAAGAGCTAGCATAGCATCTTTTTCTTTCTTGATGCAATATCTTTCATATTGCTGAGGAGTTTAAAACATTTCTCTTGCTTCTGTTTCTTTTTGTCTGAATTCCTCTTTATTAAGTTTGCTGTAGTGTCTCCTTTTATGTTTCATGTTGTTTCATTTAATGCCTCAAATTCTAATGATCCCTGGCTGTCTATTAGTAAAGAGTGAGACCCTGAAAGCTGTGGGGCTCAGTGTGGGGTGTCACACTGAACGACTGTGCAGAAACCCAGTGGGGGACATCCATGTATATTCATTAGTACTTACATTTTCTTCTGGACTGATTGATTTAAAAGAATCCAAAATTTTGCAGCAGGCGGGATATAAGTCCGACTACTGTTTTTCTCTAAGCTGAATAGGAAGAAATGGATTGGTGGTATTTTTTCTTTGGTAGTCAAGATTTCTTTTAATTCCCCTGTTTTCAGTAAGGTGCTTCTGCCCTCAACAAAGTCTGGTATATCCAAGGAAAAAGTGCATCTGGTTCAACCTCTCTATTAATAAAAAATGAGTCTTCTTCTGGGTGAGGGGAGTATGGGAGAAGAGATATATGGCTGCCACCCTCCTGTAGCTTACTCTGTGTGTGTATGTGTGTGTGTGTGTGTGTGTGTGTGTGTGTGTGTGTGTGTGTTTGAAGTTAGTGGTATGAGAGGGTCCATTGGCTTTAATTTTGTAGCTGACTCAGACCCACTGATAACCTATCTCTTTCAGGGTTTCTAATTGCTAAAACCCAAAGCAGACTTTTGAAATCTTTTATCTTGCACGTTTTGGAATAGAATTATTGAGACTGAAAGAAGCTTGTAGTTCTTAAAGGAAAAGGAAAATGCTCTAGGGGTGCATCAAAGGCAAAGACCTAAACAGAAGAATGTTCAGAAAACTTCAAGGGATTCACAATTTAGAGAGTTTTGAGGAAACTTCTAAACTGAAGCATTCTCAAGAGATTCCAAGGTGGCCTGAGATTCCACATTTCTTGGATAGAAAGATGTGGACTTGGCAGTGATTTTGCAAATCAGAGCAAGAACAATTTCACGAATACATTGGCAAGTGGCTATGTCCCAGACTTGTTGGGTAGTTAAATGTTCATTAGAAACATTGACTTAAGCCAATATTTATGGAATAACTCTCGTGTTCTATGTGGTTGGTCAAGGAGCTGGAGGTAAAAGATGAATACCATTCAGTAGCTTTGTGAAGAATTCTAGACCATGTTCAAAAATTTTTTGTATATACTTGTAATATTTATTTCTGTGGAATGACACAAAAGACTATCTTGAATTGTCAGAAAATGATAACTAAGAGTTAGTTATTCTTTTCTCAGAGTTTTTTTCCTTTTATGAATGTAACTTAAAAGTGACTCATCACGTGTTTAAGATTTAAAATTTTCGTCAAAGAAAACCATCTGTCATAATGCAGTAAAAAAAGGAACATTATGTGATTTTCTTTGAAGATAAGGGATTGAATGTGAGTCAGTTAACTGCCCTAGATTACCGTTTGAGGTCATTTTGAACTAAATTGGCTTTGGAATCAGAATTTAAATTCCCAGACTCAATTGTTTGCTTTCACAAACAAACCCCAGTTAAAATTATTTAGTTATAATAATAAATGTATAATTGGACATGTTTTAAGAAAATGTAAATTATAAATATGTGCATTTATTTTAACAATTTATGTATGCATTTATAAATACTAAACTTTTTGTTTGTGATAAGTGAGTATAAAATTATGTATAAAATTTTATGCTCTTTTAACTTGCTCAACATGAGAGATTTAAAATGACGAGGTTCGCTGTGAATTTAATCTTCACTTTTATCTTTGTGTTTATTTATAGACTAGAACAAATAAATCAATATTTTGTCAATTATAAAGTTTTAGTAATTGAAAATTGTTAAATATACAAAGGGGGAGAGCTTTTAGAATTTAGAACTACAAAGAAGGAAAACAATTTAAACCTACAGTTGAATTTGATGGTGTTGGTTGTATGTCTGCGGCTGTCTGGAGGATCCAGGTACTAAAGTGCCTTGTACTAGCTGGACACTGGAACTTCACAGTGAAACAAAAATGTCTTGAATGACTTGCTGATGTTCTTGAAATGATGCTAACATCTATTCTATAAAACCTGAAAGTATGTAGATGTCATTGTCTGTTTAGAATCACATGTCTTGGGATTTGGGACTGTTGGCAAGAAGATCGGTTTGATTTAGACCATGATAGCTATTGAGCTACATATATTTTTGAAATATTTTGGCTGAAATGCAATTTGGTGTGGTAAGTCTTATCCATTTGTAACATTTTATCTTAAAACTATATCTATAGAAGTTTTTAAAAAATAACGTAAAAAATCAAAGTTGCATTTTGATGTTTAATGCATTGATTTAAAAAATTATATACAGAGCAAAATGTTTGAGTTTTTGATGATATTTTGCTGAAAATATTAGGTGCAAATGTCAGGTAATTCTACAATTAGAATTGCATCATGATACTTTGTGGGTGGAGACAGTCCAAAACCAAAAATGATGAGATAAGTGAAATCTTTATTAAGGAAGGTCTAATAGCTGTATCAGATAGGTTTGCTTTTTCTTGGAAAATTTGGTAAAAAAAAAAAAAATCATCCAGGAAATAATGTGATTAGAAATGCTCCTTCAATGTGCATATGTGTTTAATCTGCTCTACAAAGATACTATTTTCTTTGTAGCATGTTTTATTGAACACATTTTATTAAATTTTGTATCAAAACAGCCTTATATTGAATTTAATAATACTTTGGAAAAGTCGCAATCTTTATAAGTGTACAAGTAAGTTAGATGGATTACTATTAAAGTACAATTTCTAGTGTTATAGCTCTTTTAGAATTTGTCTAGCAGATTTTCTGTTTTTTTACCATGAAGGAAATGTCAGTTCTTAGTCTTCATTTGGAATTTATAAAAAATGTTAAAAATCACCAAGTTTTCCAAAAGTTTATGCCAGACAAATCATTCGCTATTTAAAAATAAAGTGCAGTTTCTTAATAAAAAGTATATAGCCTCAGTATTGTCCCATATAAATGAGTTTCCTGGATTTGGAAAAAAAAAATAATACATTGAAATCAATAGTTGACCATAGATTTAAATATGATACAAAAGGTTTAAAAATCTAAATTGTCATTGTTTACAAAATATTGGCAAATTAGAGCTACAGCGCTTGGTGTTATTGTGTAATCTTCTGTTTAAAAATAAACAGTGGAAATAATTGTAGAAACCTCTGGGCTTAGAAAGGCTTGTTGGTGGTTCTTCACATCCTACTAAAAAAGCAGGCTGTCTTTGCATATTAATCACTCTGTGAAAGGAAGCTTGCCTTATTTGCATTGTGCATGCACTAAGAAGTCCAATAGTGCGCCTGAGAAAAAAAAATGGGGGGATTGTAATTGTTGTTCTCAAAAGAGTTTTTATTCCATTCAAGTGGAAAAGCTGAATACTGGAGAATTAGTGCAGTGTTTTGTGGAAGAAGAGTCCCTTTTGGCCACTGCATTGCTTGTGGTGCAATCCCAGTGTGTAAGGATCCTGAATGTTGGGGTGAAGAGGAAAGTGACTCATCTTTCTATGATGCAATAGTTTATGTTCTTGTACATCTCTATAATTTGTAAACATTTTCTCCTTGAAATTTTGGGAATATATGCCATACTGGAAATCTCAGGAGAATTAAACATGAACCAAAAATTCTGAATCTAAGTAGCTTGGGTTTTGGGAGTGGAATGAGATGGGGACACAGAGCACAAAATTAAGCAAATTGTATTTAAGTGTTATTGTTTTTAGAAAATGTGTGATTCAGTTAATGCCTGGAAGATATTTGTCCCCCAAATTGATTTTAAATGATATTTTTGAAATTATCTTAGTAATAATGGCATGCCTTTTTCTTCATTGTATTTTATGACTCAGTGGTTGAATGTAAATATGGAGAATAAACAGAAGAAATGTTCTTAATGTTAGGGAGGCTTTCTTTTAATAAGACTGCATAAGATGAGCTCCTTGTAACGCTTCTCCTCTATGGTAAAACAATCTTCATGAAAGCTTTTCCTAATCTCCTAGTTCTAGCTGGCAGCAGCCACATTAGCCAGTACAGTTTCCAAAACCTCAGAATGTACAACTAATTATTTTGGGGGTCTGTTACTTTGGACTGTTTTAATATACTTTACATGTTTTTAGCATCTTTGGAAAAATTCTGCACAGAATATGGCATTTACAATTTGAATTTCGCAAAGGGGAAAATATGCCATTGTCTATGTACACGTATTTTGACAAAATGATTGTGTGTAATCATGGAGAAACAGCTTATTGTTTTAAATGATTTTGTTAAATACTGTAAAGTAGTTAACTGAGTTAAAAGGTTTCATGCAGGTTTTCCTAAAGCCACTTGGCTTAGCTATATTTAACTATCTGTGAAAGTACTTGTTTTTATCCTCTTTAATGTTGTATAGATTTAGTTATTTAAGTTGAACATAGATCCTCTGATGATACCACTTCTATTTTATTTGAATTGCTTTCTGTAATATTCAACTACATGGAAATTGTGTTTAATTTGGGCTTATGTAGAGTGGTCCATAGACTTTGAGTGGAGTGTGTGTTTCGGTTGCTGTTCTGAAGAACAGAAGTAGCCAAGAAGTAGTCTGAAAAAGTAGGACCATAAAAAATTAGACAGGTAGAATTTAAAAAAAAAAAACATAATTTTTACCATTCAAAAGTCGGTTTCATAATAATTTTTTTTCTAAAATAAGTGTGTCACTGATATACTTCTCCAAATGTTTGTTATAGGCATGTCAAAAGACAACATTACAACAAATTTAGTTATAAATCTAATTGTCTTTTATTTGTGATTCATGAATTGGGGCAGCTTCCATTCAACAAAATAGAACGAGAGCTCCCACTGAGCAATGGCAGAACAGTGGGTTTGGAAAGTGGGAACAAGGAAGCAACTATAGAAAAAAAACTGGTTAACATAAGTTTACTTCCGGTGACGTTTTTGCAAGTTAAAGTAGAGGAGACTTCTTTATTGCACTGACTCAAGTTGACTGGAATCTCCTGTTTTCAGGAAAAACTGATCTGTTTTGGGATCTATCTGCTTCTTTAAAGTTTCAGTTTGATTACATGGCATTTAGCCTGAGTGACTCCATTTTGGTTTGGTCTGGTCTTTTGGGACCAGGTTCAGAAGCTCAGTCTAAAACAATGGCCTCTTATAATTTTTGTTTAACAGATAAAATTTTTAGGGTTTATACTTCATTTAAATTTGAACCTTTTTATAAAAATCTGAAATGCATTACACATTTTTAGGATTGCGTAGACTCCATAAGTATGCAAAACAAAAATAGCTGGTACCAAACACCACATGATCATCTCCAAATTCAGAAAACACATTTGACAAAATGTAATACCCCTTCAGGATGAAAACACTCATTAAACAAGGTATAGAAAGTACTTGCTTGACCTGATAAAGGGCATCTGTGAAAAATCCATAGCTAACATATACAAATGGCCCATAAGCACAAATGGCCAAAAGTTGCTCAACATCGTTAGCCATCAGGGGAAATGTAAATCAAGGCCACAGTAAGATACCACTTTACACCTGCTAGGATGGCTAGACTCAAAAAGACAGATAACAACAAGTGTTAATAATGATGTGGAAAAATTGGAACCCTCAAACACTGCTAATGGGAATGAAAATGCTGCAGCCTCTTTGGAAAACAAGTCTGTCAGTTCTTAAACAGAGTTACCATGTGAACCATCAGTTCTGCTCTTCCAAGAGAAGTGAAAACATATGTCTGTATAAAAACATGTATACTAATGTTCATGGAACATTATTAGTAATAGTCAAAAAATGGAAAAAAACCTAAATATCCATCAATTGATGAATGGACCAAAAAATATGGTATATTTATACAATAAAACATTATTGGGAAATAAAAAGGAATGCAGTACTGACACATATTACGACATGGCCGAGCCTTGATTCAGCATTTTAGTAATGTGAGATCCTTAACTGTGTTAGCTGTTTGCTTGTAACCATGAAGATTTATTTATTTTTCAATGGTTTTGGGGGCACAGGTGGCTTTTGGTTACAAGGGTAAGTTCTTTAGTGGTGATTTCTGAGATTTTGGTTCACCTGTGGCCAGAGGAGTGTACACTGTACCCATTGTGTAGTCTTTTATCCCTATGAAAGTTTATTTTAATCCTAGCACTTATTAATATTTATCCTTAATTCTTACTAACTTTTAGGTTGTGGGTACTACATCTTCATGAGAATAGCTAAAATAATTTTATTTGGATATTCCTGAAAGAACTATTGAATGTGAGCATGCTAAGATTACCCCTGGCAAAAAGGAAAATGCCTAGCACCTGGGAACATCTGTTTCTGTCTGCCTTCTAGGAGAGAGGAAACATTTGTGCCTTCCATTTATGTGTTTTGACTGGGGAAAATTTTCCCTTCTATTTTGCGGAGCTGTTACTCAGGATAAGAGAACATAGAGGAGAATCACCCCTTTCACATACATAATAGCTTTACCATATTATTACAGTACTATCGTACGTTGTATGCATTGATTGTCAATCTGTTCCCCTCATCTCCACCGTTTTGATAGCTTAAGGCTTATCATTCATTCTCCGTGCATAGAGAAAAATGAAATGATGTTTCCCAGTATTTTGTAATCTTTCCTTCATGAATTGCAGAAGAAAAGTGTTTGGTTTTGTTCCTATTAATCATAAAGTGGGACACAATACATACGGTTGCATTTTAAAGCAAGGCTAAGATGGATTTAAGATGTATTTCTTGTTGTGTGAAACGTCCTCCTCAGTGGTCTTAAATAAAATATTTATTAGATAATTCTGCAGTGATTAATATGAAAATGGTTACATAATTCTTAGGTGGCGTGTATTGTGTTGGACTAACACCACATTGCTTTTCCAGAACACTGGTAAAGAATATCTTATGGGACGGCTCTTTCACTAAAAGCAGAAATCTTTACTAGTGGTTTTGAGCTAATTGGAACTGCTGTAGATTGCTTGCGAATTTTCCACTAGGATGCTTTGATGTTTGATGCAACTATTCCCACAATCACTTAGAGGAGCCATGCACAAGGAGTCAACCTATAGGAAATTAAGAAATCTGAAGAATCTTTGAAAGTTCATTTAATTTAACTTTTCTTTTCTTTTTTTTTTTTTTTTTTTTTTTTTTTGAGATGGAGTCTTGCTCTGTCGCCCAAGGCTGGAGTGCAGTGGCACGATCTTGGCTCATTGCAACCTCCTCATTCTGGGTTCAAGCAACTCTCTTGCGTCAGCCTCCGGAGTAACTGGGACTACGCGCTTGTCACCATGCCTGGCTAATTTTTGTATTTTTAACAGAGACCGGGTTTTTACCATATTGGTCAGGCTGGTCTTGAACTCCTGACCTTAGGTGATCCACCTGCCTCGTTCTCCCAGAGTGCTGGGATTACAGACGTGAGCCACTGTGCCTGGCCTATTTAACTTATTTAAAGCAAAATTTGTGGACATCTCAGATAAGACTCTGTCTTTAAAAACAAGACATCTTAGACATACAGATGGAGGTTAAAGATCAAAGGTTTTTTGCATTTGAATAAAATTCCTTGTTGACTTTCATTAGGTGGCTCTCATTTTTTTTAGAGTTCAATATTTATTCAAGTAAACAAGTTTTGAGGTGCCTGTTCAGACAGCCATTTTATGATAAAGGTGGCACCAAGCCTGTAATGTGATTCCCCCCTGTCCCTGCCTGCCACCCAAGAAGTTTGTAACTTACTTTGGCAATTGGGATGCATTTCCTTATAAGATGTTATATGTGGTGGTTTTGTCTGGATTAAGCAAAATGCAAATCTTCATATCCTCTACAGTGCCTAGCAAAGGGTCTTATACACAGGCACAAATTGTCAGAGTTGGCTCATTTTCACTCTGAGCTCCCTGTAGGTAGTTATGCCTTTGACTAAGAGCTAAGATTTAAAAGAAGAATAGATATAACTGAATTCAATTGTAAAAAGAGTGCTAGCTAGGAATGTTTGCAAACGTTTGGTGGCGGTGAGTAAACAAGAACTGGGGATGGCCTTGTTCGTCAAATGGGGTAGTTGGGAGGTCATTGGAAGCAGAAGATTGTCATCCCATCAATGACTTGATGCAACATGTTTTGGAAAGTTGGATTTGTTGCTCTTCTTTTGGAAGTTGGGGGAGATTAGTAGAAAACCAGTAATGGGGAGAGAGGTGGTAGGAGGAACTACTGTAGATGCTGCGTGAGATGATGGGAGGCGGAATTGGAGTTCTGATTGTGAGATGTAAAGGAAGGCATTATGCAAGAAATACTACAAAGGGAAGATTGATGAACTTAGTGACTGATTTGGATTTGCAAGAGGAAAGAATGGTGATGATCTAAGTTTCAGGTGAGATGCATGGTAAGAGTAAATGTCATTAGCAACAGAATTGGGGAAGTGGAAATGAGGACTTTTAATTTTTTCAAAAAGGTAATAGTTTGGCTTGGGCAAGGTGACCCTGAGATTAAAGTGGACTATCTAGGAAGAAAAGCCAGGTATACTTCTGGAAATAGAACTCTACAGATTTTAGGAGAGATCATGTTACAGACGTAAAACTGTAATCATTTAAGTAGTAAATGGCTCTCGAAGGATAAGTTCTTTTAGAGAGAGAAGCAAAGAGGACCAGGGACGGAAACTAGCCAAGCACTTACATTTTGAAGATGGACAGTTTTTATATGTAATAGTTATTAAAAAGGTGCACCAAGTCATTTAAGCAAGTTACTCTTTTGTATATTTTCAAAAAGAATTAAAACCACAGAGCTGCCTTTTTTTATATCGTGGTACTGCTTTGAATTCTTATTCTCTTTTTAATTCACTCTGACTCTGTTTTAATGAAGAAGTTTGTTTGCAGTCCATACCAATTTCTTGTTGGGGTTTTTTTTTTTCCCTTTAATCTTTTAGTGCTTTTGGTAATAATGTAGCTGATAGATGAAAGATTATATAGCTCTTATTGATTTTAAATCTTTAGGCATTAGTGAAATTATATTCTAGGATACCAGGAGAATTTGTAAATAAATCCATGGACAGCTACAGAAAATGATTTTGAGAAATCATGAAAATGAAAAAAAAATCCTGATTTTGTTTCCAATGGAAAGAGGATGAATTCTTCCCTGAGGAAGATTGGGGAACTTAATACCATCCTAGACAAGTTTTAAGAATCAACAATTAAGCAGATGACATGGGATCCCAGAGAAGAAAGCCAGGATCTATGTGGGTTCACTAAGGACAGGTTGTATCAGAACTCACTTCTGTCTTTGTTGGATTTCCAGGCTGAAAATGGAGTTTATATTGGTTTATCGTGATAGCCAAATGGAGAAATACAAGCGTGGTGCAAGTAATTGGTCAAATGACCATCCTCCTCATCAACTTGGAATGTGTTGGCTCTACATTTTGCAGGATTTCCTTATTTAGTTAGTTATTTAATATTTAAGGTGTAAACTCTAGTGTTTTGATATACATGCACATAACAAGTGATTACTACAGTCAAGCAAATTAACATATTCATTATCTCACATAGTCACCTTTACGTATGTATGTATTTATATATTTATTGTGAATAGAGTTCTTAAAATCTGTCTTAGGGAATTTCCATTATATAATACAATATTATTACCTGGTCATTATGGGGTGCTTTAGGTCTATAGACTTATTCATCTTCCATAATTGCAACTTTGTACCCTTTGGCCTACAGCTCCTCTCCTGACCCTGGCCCTGATAATCACCATTCTACTCTGTTTCTATGTATTTAGTTTTGTTTGTTTTAGAATCCACATATAAATGAGACTATGCCATATTTTCCTCCTGTGTCTGGCTTATTTCACTTAGTATAGTGTCCTCTTGATTTATGTATACTGCTTTCATGGCAGGATGTCCCTCTTTTTAAAGGCTGAATAATATTCCATTACACACACACACACACACACACCCCACAGTTTTAAAATTCTTCAACTGTCAATAGTTATTTAAGTTTTTTCTATAACTTGGCTATTGTGAGTAATGCTTCAGTGAACATAGGAGTGCAGATATTTTCATGAGGTGGTGATCATTTCCTTTGGGTATATATCCACAAGAGGGATTGCTGGGTCATATAGTAGTTCTATTTTTAATTTCTCTAGGAACCTCCATACTACTATCCATTGAGGCTACAGAGTCTTACATGCCCACCAACAATGTACAATGGTTACCATTTCTCTACATGGTTGCCAACACTTGTTATCTCCTGTCTTTTTGACAAAAGCTATCCTAACAGGTGTGAGATGCTTTCTCATTGTGGTTTTGATTTATATTTTTCTAATGATTAGTGTTGTTGAGCACCTTTTTGTATATAGTATCTGTTGGTCATTTTTATGTCTTTTTAGGAAAAAGTGTCTGTTCAGATCATTTGCCCATTTTTAAATTGGTTTATTAACTTTTTTTGGCTGTTCAGTTTATGTGTCCCTTATATATTTTGAATATGAATGCCTTATCTGATAAATAGTTTGAAAATATTTTCTCCCAACCCATAGACTTCCTTTTCTATTTTTGATTGTTTCCTTTGATGTAGTCCCACTTGTTTATTTTTGCTTTTGTTACCTGTGCTTTTGGTATCCTGTTTTTTAAAGAAATCATTGTCAAGACCGGTATCAAGGAGCTTTCCCCCTATATTTTCTTCTAAGAGTTTTATAGCTTCAGATCTTTAATTCATTTTGAGTTGATTTTTGTGTATGGTGTAAGATAAGTATCCAATTTCATTCTTTTCTATGTGGATATTTACTGAAGAGACTGTCTTTTCCCCATTATGTCTTCTTGGTGCCCACATTGAAAATTAGGGCATACGATGCCACATAATGCATATAATGCTGCATATCCTTGGGTTTATTTCTGGGTTTTCTGTGCTATTCCATTGGTCTGTGTATTTTGTCATTTTTTTTTTTAATTTTGGTAGTACCATACTGTTTTGATTATTATCACTTTGTAGTAAATTTTGAAATCAGATAGGGTGATGCCTTCAACTTTGTTGTTATTGCTTAGGATTACATTGGCTATTCAGGGTCTTTTGTGCTCCATATGAATTTTAAGATTTTTATCCTATTCTGTGGAAACTGTTATTGTAGTTTTGATAGTGATTGCATTGAATCTGTAGCTCACTTTTGGTAGTGTGCACATTTTAACAATATTAATTATTCCAGTCCATGAACATGGGATGCCTTTCCATTTATTTGTATTTTCTTCAATTTCTTTCATCAATATTGTATAGCTTTCTGTTTACAGATTTTTTACCTTTTAAGTTTATTCCTAAGTATTTTATATTTTTGATGCGATTCGAAATGAGATTGTTTTTAGATTTCTTTTTCAGATAGTCTGCTGTTAGTGTATAGAAATATTACTGATTTTTTTGTATGTCGATTTTATATACTGCAGTTTCACTGACTATGCTTATTAGTTCTAACAGCCTTTTGGTGGAATCATTAGTTTTTTTTTTAATATAAAAGATTATGTTATCTGCAAATAGTAACAATTTAACTTCTTCCTTTCAGATTTGGATGTCTTGTATTTTATTTTTTCTTGTTTAATTGCTCTGGTTAGGACTTTCAGTGCTATTTTAAACAGAAGTGGTAAGAATAGGCATCTATATCTTGTTCCTGATCTTAGAGGAAAAGCTTTCAGCTTTTCATGGTTAAGTGTGGTGTTAGCTGTGGACTAACATATATGGCCTTTGTTGGGTTAAGATACAGTTCTTCTATCCTGAATTTGTTGAGAGTTTTTATTCACAAAAGAATGTTGAATTTTGTCAAATGCTTTTTCCGCACTTATTGAGATGAACTTATGGTTTTTGTCTTTCAGTCTTTTAATGTAGTATATCACATTTATTGATTTGCATCTGTTGAACCATGGTTTTTTTTTTTTCCAGGAATACATCCCCTTGATTATGGTGAGTTATCCTTTTAATATGCTATTGAGTTAGGTTTGCTAGTATTTTGCTGAGGATTTTTATGTCTATATTCATTAGGAATATTGACCTATAATTTTCTTTTCTTGTAGTGTCCTTGTCTGGCTTTGATATCAGGGTAATGCTGACTTAGTGAAATGAGTTTGGAAGTATTCCTTCCTCTTTAATTTTTTGGGAGCGTTTGAGAAGGATTTGTTTTAATGCTTATTTTTAAATGTTTGGTAGAATTCCCTACTGAAGCCATTAGGTACTGGGCTTTTCTTTGATGGGAGATCTTTACTTACTGATTTCATATATTTACTTGTTACTTGTCTGTTCACATTTTCTATTTCTTCATAATTTATTATTAATAGGTTATATGTTTCTAGGAATTTACTTCTAGGTCATCCAATTTGTTGGCGTATAATCTTCATCATAGTCTCTTAGGATCCTTTGCACTTTCATGGTATCAGATATAATGTCTCCTCTTTTATTTCTGAGTTTATTTATTTCATTCTCTCTTTTTAAAGTTAGCCTAGCAAAACTTTTGTCAATTTTTATCTTTCAAAAAAACTAACTTAGTTTGCTGGTTTTTAATGTTTTTCTAGTTTACATTTTATTTTATTTATTTCTGCTCTCATCTTTGTTATAGCTTTTTTTTGGACTTACTTTGTACTTAATTTTTTTCTTAATCTTTTAGTTCCTTGAGGCATAACGTTAGGTTGTTTACTTGAAACCATTCTTCTTTTCCAATGTAGGCATTTATTGTTCTAAATTTTCCATTTAGAACTGTTTTTGCTGCATCCTATAAGTTTTGGTAAGTTATGTTTCCATTTTTGTTTGTCTCAAGATATTTTTCAATTCCTTTTGATTCTCCTTTGACCCACTGGTTGTTCAAAAGCATGTTGGTTAATTTCCATATTTTTGTGAATTTTTCAAAACTCCTCCTGTTTTTGATTTCTGGTTTTATATCATCATGGTTAGAAAAGATACATGATATGATTTCAGTCTCCATAAATTTGTTAAAACTTGCTTCATGGCCTAACATATGATCTGTCCTGGAGAATGTTCCATGTGTACTTGAGAACATTGTGTATTCTCTTGCTGTTGAATGGAATGTTCTATGTATGTGTGTGAGATCCATTTTTGTCTGATGTGTAGTTCAACTCCACTTTTTCCTTAATGATTTTCTCTCTGAACAATCTAGCCATTGTTGAATGTGGGATATTGAAGTCTCTTATCATTATTGTATTGCTTTCTATATTTCCCTTGAGATCTGTTAACATTTGTTTTATATATTTAGGGGTTCTGATGGTGGGTGCAGGTATATTGAGAGTTGTTATATTCTCTGAATGAATTGACTCTTATCATTATGTAATGACCTTTTTTGTCTCTTTTTACAGCTTTTGACTTAAAACCTATTTTGCCTGATGTTAATATAGCTAGCCCTCCTTTTTTTGGTTTTCATTTGCATGAAACTTTTGTCTACCCCTTCACTTTGACTTTGTGTGTCCTTAAAGCTTCTAAAGTGAGTCTCTTGTAGGTAGCATATAGGTGAGTCTTCTATTTTAAATTTATTCAACCACTGTGTATCTTTTGATTGGAAAATCTAATGTATTTGCATTCAAGGTAATTATTAATAGGTAAGGAATTACTACTGCCACTTTATTTGTTTTGTGAAGGCTTTGTTCCTTTCTACTTATCTTGCTCCCTTCCTTTGTGATTTGATATTCTTTCTAGTGGCATATGTCTTTATTTTTTTCTCTTAATCTTTTGCATATTTACTATAGGTTTTTGCTTTATAGTTACCACGAGACTTACATAGAACATGTTATAGTTATTATAGTTAATTTTAAGCTGTTAAAACAAACAACTTTGATTGCACACTAAACCTCTACACTTTTATGCCCCACCTCCTGGCCTTAGTTTATGTTTTTGTGTTACTATTTACATCTCTTTCTGCTTTGTATCCCTTAACAAATTATTATAGCTATGGTTATTTTTGATAGTTTTGCCATTTAATCGTTATATCATAGATACCAGTGATTTACACACCACCATTACAATATTAGAATATTCTGATTTTGACTAATTACCATTACCATTGAGTTTTTACTTATATATATATTTATTTTGTTAATTTGCTTTTTTTGTTTCAACTTAACATCTTTTAGCATTTTTTGTAGGGCAAGTCTGGTGGTTTTGAGTTGTATCAGTTTTTATTTGTCTGAGAATGTCTTTATTTGTCATTCATTTCTGTAATACAGCTTTGTTGAGGATAGTATTCTTGGTTGGCTGTTTAGTTTTGTTTTAAATCCAGCACTTTGAATATATTAACCCATTCCCTTTTGGTTTTAATGTTTCTGTTGAGAAGTCTACTGATACCTTTATGGTGGTTTTCTTGTATGCGATGAGTTTCTTACCTTTTGCTGCTTTCAAGATTTTCTTTGTCTTTGACTTTCAACAGTATTTTTCTTTTCTTTTTTTTTTTTTTTTTTTTTTTGATGGATGCTTACTGTTACCTAGGCTGAAGTGCAGTGGCACAATCTCAGCTCACTGCAACCTCTGCCTCCTGTGTTCAAGTGATTCTCATGCCTTAGCCACCTGAATAGCTGGGATTACAGGTATGCACCACCACACCTGGCTAATTTTTACATTTTTATTGGAGATGGGATTTCCCCATGTTAGCCAGGCTAGTCTCAAACTTCTGGCCTCAAGTGATTGCCCACTTTGGCTTCCCAGAGTATTGGGATTGCAGATGTGAACCACCACACCTGGCTGACATTTGACAATTTGATTATAATGTGCCTCTTTTGTGTAGTTCTTCTTTGGATTGATCTTGTTTGGGATCCTTTGACCTTCATTAATCTAGATGTCTGTATCTCTTATGAGATTTGTGGAGTTTTCAGGTGATTTTTCTTTAAATAAATTTTCTGGTCCCTTCTTGCCCTGTTTGCCTTCTGGAATTCCCATTACTTGTATATCTGTTTATGAGATTTGTGGAGTTTTCAAATGATATTTATTTAAATAGGCTTTCTGGTTCCTTCTCTCTGTTTGCCTTTTGGAATTTTCATAACTCGTATATTTGTATGCTTAATGGTGTCCCTTAGGCACCTTATGCTTTCTCCACTCTTTTTCACTAATTTTTTTTCCTCTGATTGGCTAATTTCAGATGACCTATCTCTATCTGAGTTTGCACATTCTTTCTTCTGCATTATTGTGTCTGTTGTTGAAGCACTCCTGAATTTTTCAGGTCTGTTGTCATATTCTTCAACTCCAGGATATCTGCTTGATTCTTTTTTATGTTATGATTTCTATTTATTTATCACATTTCTTATTTTGTTCATGCAGTGTCTTCCTAATCTCATTTAGTTGTTTAATGGTATTATTTCTGATCTCATTGAGCTTCATTAATATGATTATTTTGAATTATCTTTGAAGCAGTTATGAGATCTCCATTTTTTTGGAGTTGACTGTTGAAGCTTTATTAGTTTCCTTTGATGGTGTCATAATTGCCTGATTCTTTGTTATCTCTGTAGTCTTGTGTTGGTGTCTGCATTTGAAGGAGCAAGCATATCTTCCAGTCTTCTTTTTTTTTTAAGTTTTTAATATTATGTGTTATATATTAGACAAAATTATTTTAAACCAGTAAATTTTTATTCAAGGAATTTCGCATGTGATTCCTTCTACTATTCATCAAGGTTACCTTAATTCCTCTAAAGCTGGAGTCAAAATTCATCTTCAAGGTAACCCTTTTAAAATGAACTGAGGCTTAATCCACAATTGTCCTGTCAGCCCTGTCACAATTATTTTATTTTGCCTTCTTTTCTTCTAACTTTAATGGGGTTGGAGCTGGGTCATGTGGCTGCTGCTGCTTCTGCAGTGGGGCCTGTGGGTGGCCAGCTTGTTAACAGGTGATTTAGTGGGCATGGATCCTGCTGTTTGGTCTCTGGGTAGACTGGACTGTCTCCAGGACTTTGATCTACAAGGCTAGTTCTGGGATTAAGGTCTGCTTTAGAGTATGTAGACAGCATGTTTGGTTACTAGGTTCATAGACAGTTGTGTTTTTCTCTGTGTTCCTGGGACATCTTCCTACTGGGTCACTGCTTGGGTCCTTGGGTAAGCATTACTGTCATGGTCTATGGTTGAAGAAGGCTGAAACTGAGTTACAGGTTTCCTTTAGGGCCCACGACTGGGACTAAGGTCAGTAGTGCTACCCAGAAGACTCAGGAAAGCATGTCTCCATTTTGTCTCAGTGCTGCTGGCATGACTTATCTCCACCCACCATTGAGAGGAAGTGTAGCCAGTCTCAGAGCTATTTCAGAGTTTTTTGTGGGACTGAGGTTAGCAACCCTGCTCCAGGGACTTACACAGATATACGTCTCTCTGGGACCCTAGTAGATCAGCTGGACTGATCTCTGACCACTGCTGAGAGGTACTGAAGCCAAGTCTCATGACCATTTCTGATCCACAGGTAGAACTGAGGTCAATAGGTTTATCATCCACAGCACAAGTGGGTGTGATTTCTTCTGGGTCCCAGGGTGAATGGTTCTGATAGAAGACAATGATCAAACAAAGCTGTAGCTGAGTCTACATGAGTATGGAAGCCATTTTTGGCTCTGGAGCTAGGGCCATGGTAGGAGAGTCTGTCACCTGGGTACAATGCTATCCTCTCAAAAGATTCTCCTAGGCGTTGTGCTCCACTGGAGTTTCACAATCTCTTACTTGATTCCTCAAGCTTCCACAAACGCACTTTTGTCTGTAGAGGACTCTGAAATTATTGTTGCTTTGGGGAGATATATGCAGGGACCTCCTGTTTCACCATCTTGCTGGTGTTCTCTTGTGTTTTCTTTTTCAACTTTTACATTAGTATTTTAGGTAGAATGCCATTATAGGTGGCACAGATTGGAACTGAGAGTTAATATGATGGGTAATAATATCAGGGTTCAGTATCTCAGTAAGTAGGATTAATGAGCTAAACATGATGAATTTTAATAGGAATAAAAGCAAAATTCACACTTAGGTCCTCATTCTGCTACTCCAAGACACATCAAATGATCGATTGAATAAATAAAGTAGGACTTAGTGGCAGCACTTTGAAAAAGCCTCAGTAACCTCACTCAAGTCCAACAATGTAATATGGTTGATAGACTATTATAGTGCATCAGACTTTCACAAGAAGTAGATGTTAATGGCTATGAACTGGTTGCATTCACCAAGTGATTTTTTGCTGTTACATTTTCACTAGTCCATGGCCTGAAAAGTAAATAAACAAACAAACAAAACCCAAAAACATTGGAGCTGGCAGGTATCTTAGAGATTACTGAGTTTACCTAATTGATTTACAAATGGTGAAATAAATTAAAGAAGAAAGAAAGCAGAGCTTACCAGACCAGGTTGACACAAATAGTTACTCCTTGTTCTGGAATAGCCTCTGAGACTCCTGAATTTCTAATTTTACTCTCAACATTAGTTGATTTTGTATTTTTTATTTATAGCAAGAAATGTTTTTGGTAATAGTTTTAGACATATTTTGTACGATCATCATTTACTAATTGTGCATAATAAAACATTTTATGATTGGCAATATAGTCTGTAAAAGTTGATACAGTAATTTAAGTTTCCATTTATTTTAATGATGAGTAATGTAACAGTTTACATCTGTTTTCTGCCTCTTTTATAAAAGTTTTAGAGGAGAAACATTCATTTTTATTAACTTTATTAAGTCTTTAATGCATTAAATATATTTTTGTATTATTTTTAGTGTTGAAGCATCTTTTATTGGAAATTGTATTGTAATTATGAATATCTCTTGGGAGGAACGGGGAAGAGGAAGCCATGGAGAAAATGGGAGAGAGGAGACTGTAGAGGATGATTCATTATTTGTATTCTTGTGGGACAACTGCTTCCTCCCAAGGCATCCTTTCTTAAAGAAGCCTTTTCCTCAATATGAGATTTTTCTTTATTTTTATGCATTTATTTTTTCAATGAAAATTCATAATCATAAATTGTCAAAAATGCAAGTGAGTTTATAATGAAAAATGCTAGTTCACTGATTACTATTTCCCATCTAAAGAAGAGAAAACACTTTTACATCTTGTAGTTGTTTCTTTGGGTGGTTGCTTGCATATTGCTAAATAATATATTTGTATGTTTCAAATTTAATATATCTCATTGTTTTAAAAAGTGGCTTATTTACATGGTTCAAAAATGAAAAGCATAAAAATATATGCAGTGAAACATCTCTTCCAAACACAGAAAAGTCACTGAACTCATCTTTTCTAGAAAATGTTTCATATCAATATATAAGCAAATATAAAACTATTTTCTCCACTCCATTTTATGTAAATTTATACTGTTACAGGATTTATCAATTTTAGTCATTATTTGTTGACTTCATGCTATGATAAAAGTAGTGTATATCTCTATGTCACCCTACCTCACTAAACTTCCATTTCCCCAAACAGTTTTGTCAATATTTATAATTCCTCTGTTGGTTAAATTCTTAACTTTAAGCAGTCAACTGATGCTTTGCTTTTAGTGTTGTATTAGGCTATTCTTGCATTGGTATAAATACCTGACACTGGGTAATGCATGAGGAAAAGAGGTTTAATTGGCTCATGGTTCTGCAGGCTTTACAGGAAGCATGGTGCTGGCATCTGCTTGGCTTCTAGAGAGGCCTTGGGAAGCTTACCATCATGGCAGAAGGCAAAGAGGGAGCAGGCATGTCACATGGGGAAATTAGGAGCAAGTGGCAGAAAGTTAGGGGTAGGGAGGTGTCATACACTTAAATGACCAGATCTTGTGAGAACTCACTATCATGAAGATGGCACCAAGCCATGAGGGATCTGCCCCCATGATCCAAGCACCTCTCACCAGACCCCACCTCCAGCATTGGGGAATACAATTAAACATAAGATTTGGGCAGAGACAAATATCCAAACTATATCAGTTGTCAACTATAGATGATGTCTCTTGATTCCTCATTTTGTGAGATGAAGATTAATAGCATCCCTGTACTCCCTTCAGCTCTCCTTTTTATCATTCTTCTTCCAATTGTTAACATTTGTTTAAAAAATTTTTGTATTATCAATGTCAATAACATCTACATTTTGTTCTTTATCCATAAGTAAGCCATCAGTGATTTCTTTATAGCTTAAATTTTAAAAGTTGAAAACTGTAGTTTTTATATTATGATGAACAAGTAAATATTGTTCGCTGAGGAGCCAAGTGTTATATCATTATTTTATTTCCTTTCCTATGAAGAACTATTAAAGTTTCTGCTAGTCTTTTTTCCCCTTTCATTGTCTGCCTGTGTGACCTTCTTAAGTTTTTCCAGTGTCTTCACTCTCTGATACCCAAAGAGAGTATCAAATCTGTGAAATCCCTTTTTGAAGAAGAATTCATGATTCTTCTGCCTGTCTTCTACTCTCTTCTAAGTTGATTGACCCTCAATGATCTGCACAGCATCACTGTGGCACAACCTTTCATTGATCTTCTTGCCTGAATCCAGTTTTGATAATGTAATGCCTTTTTCTTCCTGCTTTGCCATCTAGCTTTGAGCAAAAATTCAAGTTATTTCCAAAGGAAGAGTGAATGAAAGGTAAACTTTAGGCATTGTTAGTCGATGCATTTCTAATAATGTCTATTCTTCCCATAGATATCTGATAATATCTTTATTCTGTCCTGCTGATTACAGGGTTGACAAGGTGTGACTTCTAGACTGAGAAGAATTTCCACATTGTCCTGGAAGGCATTTCTCATGAACTTTTAGCCTCTATGACTCTGATGAGAAGTCTGATGCCAGTCTGATTTTTCATTTTTTTGTAGATGACTTCATTTTCTATCTGAAAGCTTATAGGATCTTCTCATTATCTTTGGTGTTGTAAACGTTTTAATGCGATCTAAGTGTGGACCTTTGAAAATTCGTTTTCTTGTTTATGTGGTGGCTCTTTTCAATGAGAAGACTTATGCCCTTCATTTGTATACATCTTCTTGTATTAGTCTGAGATCCAGAAACCTGGTAATTTAGCCCTCAGTGATGGGACAATGGGAAAGAGGTGGCAGCAGTCTGGTCTGTAACTTTTTCTCAGTCCTCACTAATTAGTACCCATTGTTGTCAGCCCCTACATCATCCTTAGAGTACCTGACAGTTCTGCACCTGGAGTCTATCTTGGTTTCTGCAGGTCAGGCCAGCTCCTTCCTGAGCTGTAGGTCCCTCCAAGATATATTTTCTACAGATTTTCTTTACCTTGCTTCTTTAGGCACTATTTTATACCTGCTTTTGTAGAAATCTTTTAATCCTTGTCAATGGCTCTCCTTCCATTCTCTGCTCATGTGCTGGTATGCCATCTTTATCCTTTTTGTATGAAGGTATTGGAGAATTGGTAAGAAAAGAAATAAACTTGTGTGTTCTGTTATCCCAAAGTTTGAGGGCCTCAGTTGATCACAAGCTCAATAGGGCTGTCCTGCAGCCTTGTCTCAGTAACTGGAATTAGGGACCTTGTCTTATTTACCTTTTTATGTATCCTGGAGCTTGGCACATAGTCAACACTGAATAAAAGCTTTCATACCTACTACTGAATTACAGTAGTTATGAAACTTGAATTGCTATATTTAGGAATGAATACTAAACCACACCCCCCACCGCTAGAATACACAAGCATTAAAAAGACATATAAAAAATAATAAGATTCATGGTGGATTCAATACCCATCCACATTACTTTATATTAACAGAATTGCCAGCTTTAGTAATTTCCTTTTTCATATCATAGCTGTCTGAGAAGTAGTTCTTCTAAATATATTTCTTTTAATTACCTAGTTATTTTTTGCAATTAGAAAGCTGCTAGGACTTGGCAGTCCATTTTAATGTAAGCTAAGCTGAATTTTAACTAACATAAGAATCTTGTGGTGTCATAAACTAATGTTTACAACAGTATCTCATATACTGTAAAGTGCTATGCACATTTGAGTTTTTGTTGATATTATGCAGGAACTGCCGGAACTGTTTTGTAAGCTGTACTATTTTGAGCAGGGATTAAGGCACTAATTAGCATGCTATTGTTATCTATTTTTGTACTTTAAATGGAGGAGTGATT
This sequence comes from Cacajao melanocephalus, assembly GCA_963573385.1. NCBI lineage: Eukaryota > Metazoa > Chordata > Mammalia > Primates > Pitheciidae > Cacajao > Cacajao melanocephalus. The sequence continues at coordinate 1,395 of CAUYLG010047650.1, read as the reverse complement.
TTGTAATGTGTAGTTGTGAACTGTAGCTAGCAATAGCAGAGATAGAGCAGCTCTGCATAGTTTTTGATTATTTTCAGATATATTTGGCTAGTGTAGACACAGCTTTAGGGAAATATAGAGGACTAAGCCTGCTGTGAAGATCTTTGGCTGTATCTCATATATAAATGTAATATAGCCCCAGTGGTAAAAATCTACTGACCCATGTCTGGTTCTGTTTGGCTAGTTCTACTGAAGTAATCAATCAACTCTGCCTCACTGGGTGGGAGTGTGGTGGAGCCTGACCATTGGCAGGGCTGAGACATTGAGTTATCACTGAGCATAAGAATCACGCTCTTTGTGCAAGTCAAAACTCCTGGTAGCATTTGTATCTGAGGACCTGTCCTCTTCTCCTTTGTCCACTATTTTGATTTTATTAAAGCCATTAAACACTGAATCAATTTAGCAGAAAAAAGGGAATATAATTCATTTAAATCTCTGTTTAAAACTTTACATTTGCTTCCAATTTTTATCTGTGTGTTTTTACACTTAGCATAGTTGTAAACAGTGTGTAATATGATGTTCAACTTTTCCTACTTAGCATTATTTTATATATGATTTATAAAACTATGTGCTTACATAGATATTGTCTTCTATTTTGTGGTAAGGACATTTAACATGAGCTCTACCCTCAACAACTTTTTCCAGTATACAATCACAGTATTATTAAGTATAGGTATGACTTTGTACAGCAGATATCTGGATCTTAATCATCTTACAAAACAAACTTCACATGTACTATCTTATAACAATGGTAAGGCATTCACTGATATGCCATAATGTACTTAACCTTTCACTGTTATAAATTGGTTTGTTTCTAATTGTTTATTATCATAAACATCATGATATAGGCATCTTCATACAAATGATCATTTTGCTTTGGGATTGTTTTCTTGGAATTAAACCCAAAGTGACACAGGTCTAATGTTGTATACCTTTTGTTCATGCAGTCATTCTGGCCTCCAGAATGACAGGGTATTGCAGTTATCCTGCATTTCTTCATTAAGGAGGCTAGGCATTTTCTCCTGTGATGATGATTTATCATTTGTCTTTACTTATGGAATGGGAAAGCCCACAGTTTGGTACTTTTAGCTGAATCTGATAATTGCATGGAAAAAGTTGGAATGGGGGAGATCAATGTCATTTAAGGAACCCTATCTCTTTTCTGGCCTTTTCATCATGCAGTGATTTTCTTTTTTTTTTTTTTTTTATTTTTTATTTTTTTTTTATTTTTTGAAAGAAAGGAAAAGAGAGGAAAGAAAGTGAGAGTGAAAGAAAGAAAAAAAAAGAATGTACAAGAGAAAGAAAGAGGAAGAAAAAGAGGGAGAGAGAACAGGATTCTTGTTCTACTGCCCAGGC
>CAUYLG010047648.1:0-10439 GCA_963573385.1 Cacajao melanocephalus | reverse complement strand
ATTTTATTGCGTTTCAGGTTTTGGGGTACATGTGAAGAACATGCAGGATTGTTGCATAGGTACATACACGGCAATGTGGTTTGCTGCCTTCCTCCCCACCACCTATATCTGGCATTTCTCCCCATGTTATCCCTCCCCAACTCCCCATCCACCACTGTCTCTCCCTTAGTTCCCCCAAACAGACCCCAGCGTGTGATGCTCCCCTCCCTGTGTCCATGTGTTCTCATTTTTCAACACCCATCTATGAGTGAGAACATGTGGTGTTTGATTATCTGTTCTTGTGTCAGTTTGCTGAGAATGATGGTTTCCAGGTTCACCCATGTCCCTACAAAGGACGTGAACTCATCGTTTTTTATGGCTGCGTAGTATTCCATGGTGTATATGTGCCACATTTTCCCTGTCCAGTCTATCATCGATGGGCATTTGGGTTGGTTCCAGGTCTTTGCTATTGTAAACTGTGCTGCAGTGAACATTCGTGTGCATGTGTCTTTATAATAGAAAGATTTATAATCCTTTGGATATATACCCAGTAATGTGATTGCTGGGTCAAATGGAATTTCTATTTCTAGGTCCTTGAGGAATCACCACACTGTCTTCCACAATGGTTGAACTAATTTACACTCCCACCAACAACGTAAATGTGTTCCTATTTCTCCATATCCTCTCCAGCATCTGTTGTCTCCAGATTTTTTAATGATCGCCATTCTAACTGGCATGAGATGGTATCTCAACGTAGTTTTGATTTGCATTTCTCTAATGACCAGTGATGATGAGCATTTTTTCATATGTTTGTTGGCCTCATATGTCTTCTTTTGTAAAGTGTCTGTTCATATCCTTCGTCCGCTTTTGAATGGGTTTGTTTTTTTCTTGTAAATCTGTTTTAGTTCTTTGTAGATTCTGGATATTAGCCCTTTGCCAGATGGGTAGATTGCAAAAATGTTTTCCCATTCTGTTGGTTGCCAGTTCACTCTAATGATTGTTTCTTTTGCTGTGCAGAAGCTCTGGAGTTCAATTAGATCCCATTTGTCTATTTGGCTTTTGTTGCCAATGCTTTTGGTGTTTTAGTCATGAAGTCCTTGCCCATGCCTATGTTCTGAATGGTATGGCCTAGGTTTTCTTCCAGGGTTTTTATGGTGTTAGGTCTTATGTTTAAGTCTTTAATCCACCTGGAGTTAATTTTAGTGTAAGGTGTCAGTTTCTGCTTTCTGCACATGGCTAGCCAGTTCAGCCACAACACGCCAGGTGGTATCAATATTCCACTTACTACGTGGGATGATGTCCTCCTCATTGCTAGGTGGCTGGTTGGTGATCCAGTTGCAAAATTCCATCTTACCGTTTGCCTCCTAGGATCACTTCTGTTAAAATTGCCATAGAATAGGAAGGAGACCTGAAGTAGAGATTTCCATGCAGGTCTACTGGTGAATGCTCTTGGCAACAACAGCGGCAAGGGAGTGAAGATTGCAGGATTGAGCAGGAGGAGGTGATACAGATGTGACAGGGGCTTCAGTGGACCCACAGGGAGCTCAGGGGCTTGGGTAGCCATTCAGAGATCCTAAATCAAAGCAAGGGGGCTGGACCTTTGTACTCCGACCTTGACTTGCTTTTGGCTGGGGGTTGCACCTAGGGAGGAAGGCATAGCCTTGGACATACCATCAGCCAAGGCCAGTATCGTGGGATGAACTCAGGTCCTTACCTTCTCCCAGTGACCAGCTCACAGCAGCTGGGGGAATCTGGTCGGTATGGCACAGCATCCAACACAGAGGTCTGCCTTCTAGACCTTCGTTATTGCCCTAGTCACTCTCATTATACTTTTAGCTCCTGTTTTTGTAATTTCAAGAAACATGCACCTCCCAGCATCCCTCCTCACCTGGACGCTCCTCCCTGTGTGGCCGTGGACTCTTTTCATCGTATGGCGTCTAATCTGATGTCTTATCTTCCTCCACTTTCCAAATCCTTCTCCCGAGTCCTCTCAGACTCAACATTTGCATCAGTATCTCCTCTAGTCTCAAGTGTTTATTGAACATTTCTGTATCTTCTTGGAGTCTTATAGAGAGTCTCATAAATGGCTGGATCAGACAGCTTTTGAATAAATTGAAAAATAAAACAAAAAGTAACTATAGAGGCCAAAATAGCACCTTTATTCGAGATAGAGGACAGGTAGGAGAATGTGGTTTTATGTATATTAACCCCCTGGACTTGATAACACTGCTCTGGAGAATTAGATGGACCTCCCCACACAGACACAGCAGCAGGGGGCCACACGTTTATTCTCACATTGCCTGAAGCCTTCAGTTACGTGGTTTTAAATGATTCCCTATGGCACATTAGTTGTCTCAGACTCTAACAAGTGAGGTGTAATCAGGAAAAGAAGGGAGATAGAACTCTCATGAACAGATAAACGATAATTGAATGCAGCAAGTGCCAAGTGCTAAATGAATGATGTAGAATATTCACACTGGAATTCAGAGAAGAAGGTAGTCACTAAAAAACGTGTGCTCCTTTACCTCAAGGAGGCCATGTTACCACATTTCTTTAGACCATTCATTCCCCTATTCTTCTAGATGATTCTTTCATACCTCCTATTCTTCCAAATTCCGTCACCTCCTTCTCCAGCCTCCTTCTCAGCTGATGTCCTTGCTTCTTTCACTGAGAAAATAGAAGCAATCAGGAGCGCTTCCGCAAGTGCCCACCAACACATCTACCCACCTCCCCGCATCTGTGCTTGCATATTCTGCCTTCCCTCTTGTTTCTGTAAATAAACTCTCTGCCCATCTATCAAAAATCAGCTCCTCCGCTATATTCTAGATACCATCTCCCTTCACCTACTCAAATAGCTTATCCCAGCAACTCTCTCCCCTTTCGTCTGCTTCATCAACTTCCCTCTCTTGGCAGCTTCTTTCTAATCAGTACGTTAAGTTGTACTTTCTTCCATCTTAAATAAACTCTTGTTTAAAAATCCTTTCTCCAGCTGGGCGTGGTGGCTCACACCTGTAATCCCAACACTTTGGGAGGCCTAGGTGGGAGGAACACCTGAGGTCAGAAGTTTGAGACCAGCCTGGGCAACATGGTCTCAAAAAATACAAAATATTTTGTATTTGTCTCTACTAAAAATATAAAAATTAGCTGGATGTGGTGGCACATGCCTGTAATCCCAGCTACTCCGGAAGCCTGAGGCATGAGAATCGGTTGAACTCGGGAGGCAGACATTGCAGGGAACCGAGATCGCGCCATTGCACTCCAGCCTGGGGAACAGAGTGAGACTCAGTCTCAAAAAAAAATCCTTTCTCTGTTAAAAAAAAAAAATGATCGCGGTCCCCTCCCAGCTACCAGCTTGCTGCTTCTTCATAGCAAAACTTCTCTGCTGATTCTTCTCATTGTTCCCTATCACTTTCCTCTCACTCTCCCTCGAACCTCCTTCAGCCATGCTTTAATCCCCACCACTCGGCTAGTACTGCCTTTGTCAGGTCCACCAGTGATGCTTTTATTGCTGAATCCAATGATCACTTCCTGGTTTTCATCTCACTTCACCTATCGATCATTCCCTCTTCCTTACAAAGCTTGCTTTGCCTGATTCCAGGACTCCCCCAGACTCAATTTCTTCCACCTCATTGGTTCCCTTCCCAGTTTTCATTACTGGTTGTCTATCTCCCTCACCTCTAAACATTGGAAAGCCCAGGGCCCAGGCCTTGAATCCCTTCTTTTCACTATCCATACCTGCTCTCTCAGTGATCTCATTTAGTTTCATGCCTTTCAATGTCAACTATACACAGAGAACTCCTAAATTCATACCTTCAGCCTAGACCTCTCCCTTGTTTGTCTGTCTATTTGACATTTATATTAGGATGTCTAGTGGATATCCAAGGCTTAACGTGTTCAAATTGAGCTCCTGATATTCTCCATCCCCCTTCCAGCCCTCCCCCAAAACAGACTTCTGTAAATCTGCCCCATTCTCTGTAAATGATAACTCCATTCTGCCGTTTGCTCAGGACATACACCTTAGCGTCACCCTCAACTCTTGTCGTTATCTCACTCTCCACATCTAATCTACCGGTAATCTTGGTGGCTCTGCCAGCAAATATATTCAGAATACAAGTATTTATCACTGCCTCCTCTGCTATCACTGGGTCCAACCTATTATTGATTCTCCTCGGAGGCAATGGTGTCTTAACTAGACTCCTGCTTCGGCCCTTGTTTTACTATGACCACATCAACACAACGGCCATAATAACTCTTCTATTCAAAATAGTCAGTGGTTTTCTATGTCATTTAGAGTAAAAACCAGCCTTGACAATGCTGCAAGACCCTACATGATCTAATCCCATTACCTCCCTGACCTCATCTTCCAAAGGTTTGGCTCATTCTGTCCCAGCCAACGTGGCTTCCTTGGTATTTTCTGAACATGTCAAGCAAACTCCCGCCCCAGCGCCTTTACCCTTCCTGTTCTGTCTACCTGAAACTCACTTCCCTCAGCTATTGCGTAGATTTCGGCCTCACTTCTTTCCTTCTGTTTTGATGTCACCTGGTTAGAAGGGCCTTCTCTGACTATTCCACATACGACAGCAACCATTCCCTTCCCCAGTATTCTCTATATCCTTGATCTTGCATTTTCTTCATAGCACAGTTACTGACTGATAACACTTTCTATGCTTTCCTCTCACAAGCAGTCATTTTGGGTGTTTTGTTTGTTTTTGTGTCTGGAACCTGGACCAGTGCCTGGACATACGAGATGCTCAGTATATTTGTTGAAGAAATAAAAATCTTAGTTTATACCTCGTCTTAGACTAGCCATTTAAAAAGATCACGCCTTGTATTCTGCATGCCGGAGATCAGCCCCGCTGTGTTAGAACACTGAAGGAAGTCCGTAGAAAGATTGCTCAGCCGCTGTCTGTCTCAAAACTACCTAGCACAGCTTAACGTAAAAAACGTAAAAGCCACGTTTCCATGGGTAACCTAACTTTTGCCTTGTCTACCCACGCCTAATTATAGAACAAATAATCCAAAAAATTTTTCCTGATTTGTGATTGACATAAAAAATGTCTCATAGTCTCAGCTACTCAGGAGGCTAAGGCAGAATTGCTTGAACCTGGGAGGCAGAGGTTGCCGTGAGCCGAGATTGTGCCTCTGCACTCCAGCCTGGATGACAAAGTGAGACTCTGTCTCAAAAAAAAAAAAAGAAAAAGAAAAAGAAAAACGTCAAAAGAATTAAAAATTAGGCCAGGCATGTTGGTTCACATCTGTAATCTCAGCACTTTGGGAGTTCGAGACCAGCCTGACCAACGTGAAGAAGCCCGTCTCTACTAAAAATACAAAATTAGTCAGGTGTGGTGACGCATGTCTGAAATCCCAGCTACTCAGGAGGCTGAGGCAGGAGAATCACTTGAATCTGGGAGATGGAGGTTGCGGTGAGCCAAGATCGCACCATTGCACTCCAGCCTGGGTAAGAAGAGTGAAACTTTGTCTAAAAAAAAAAAAATGAAATTACATTTCATTGTACAATTTACAAATCCACTTTTTCGAGACAATAATATTACATAAAAAAGTATAACATTTAAGAATATTTGTTATTAGAATGTATGACTATTTAAAATATGAACTGTTACAGAAAATGTCTTGGCCATACCACTAAATTGTCAGTTACCCAACTGGTCCTCAGGAGCATCTCATAATGTGGACTCTATGTTGGAAAATAAAACAATGAAGCGCAATTGATAAATCACTCCCAAGAGCTGAATGTATGGAGTGTGGGTTTGGTTTTGTTGTATTTTGTTTTTTACTGCACTCCCCACCAGATGGTGCTGTTGAGAAGTTTTCTTAAAAATTCCGAGGTGGGGGGTCAACTATTAACCAAGTAATAGAATATAATTTCTATGTTCAATAGCGGTTCTCTAATGTTGTTTTTATTACTTTAGACAAAACGTTCTGTGGGCTGCTGGAACTTGTGCATCGGTAGGATGTGGGTCAGTTTCATAAATAATAGGCAGTGTGAGTAGGTGGAAATTGGAGATAGAATTTCAGCTGCAACAGCGTTTGAAATTAGTAGACTTTCAGTGATCGTTATGTACTTGGCTTCCCAGAGTTAAAAAATTATGTAAGATGTGCATAGTTTTATGTAGCTCTTGTTCAACCTACAAGAGTGAGCATAATAATACCATTTCAATTTTTAAAATCCAATTGCTTATTAGTACATGGTTCCTGAAAAGTTAGCTTTATTATTTCTTTAAAATATGGGCAAGAATTTTAAGAATAATAATTTCGCAGTTGGATTTATGCCTCTTGCTACACAGATATTTTGTCTATTAGACAGTAAATTCAGGGATTTTTTTTGGAGTGTGTACTATACACTGTATATCATTGTAATAATACTATGAGCCATTCATACAGTATGTCTACTTGGCCTTTTCCTATTAGCCACTAATTTTGATAAGAAAATCAGTGAATCTAGGTAGTCAGATTCTACCTGAGTTGTTACTGTTTTGGAGCTTTCATGGAAATTTGAGTCAATGACCTCTTTTATTTTATCCTCTGTGCAAATGGAATCTTGCCATGAAATAGCCATTACACTTTCTTTTTCAGATGAAATTCCAGCTTCTTTACCTTTTACATGTTGACTCTATTTTCCATCATTTAATCATTATTGTTACCAGAATTAGGGTGAGAAAAGGAAGACATCATTTACATAATCATTTGCCTAATCATGTACATTTATTTGCATAAGTTATAAATCTATCTGAGAGAATGAGAAGGAGACCCAGGGAAAGCAGAGAGCCTGGGGTGGGGGCTGGGAATCCTCAAAGGTTCTTCGGGGACAGGGAATCTGAGATGATAGCTTTCAGGAAGTCAGAACGTGGACAGCAGACATCTGGGCTTGAGGGTGGGGGCTGCCTGCCGGGGAACACAGGCCATGAGATTGTCTCTGGGGAGAGCAAGAGAAGAAAGCATCGCCGGCAGCCTGAGCAACATCAATGCACTGCTTTCTCCTTTTCTCTGCAGCTGATGTTCCCACTTACCAGGGCCTCTGCCTGGACGTGGGGACTCAGGGATCAGCAGCTGTTCTGCTGGGCTGCTGGCAGGGGAGTGGCTCTAGCACAGATACCCCTTTCTTCTTCCTCGGAAGGAACAGGAAGTTGCTGAGTGACGCCTTGTTTCTCAGCCTCTCCATCCCCCAGTTATCAGAGGGAAGGCTCTGTGTAGTCGTCTGTCTCCTGTTCCTGAGCAGGGCTGGGCCAGAGTACAACACAAAGATAAATAACCCCAGCCTATTGGGCCCTCTTTTACCGCTTGTGGAGTTGAGCCTGGCAGTGCTAGCCCAGATTCCAAGGCTAGAGGCTGGCATAAGTGGAAGGGGCAATTTGGGGAGTGGTCTTGCTCTGATGTCCCAGAGTCATTTGTTTTTGTGCCTCTAGCTAGTAGAACACTTAGAGCCATAATTGCCAAATGTGTAAAGCCACACCCTTTTGGGGTTAAAGAGAGACAGAGACAAAGAGACAAACAGAAATGCATCCTTAATATACCTTAACATAGGCCTGGCGCGGTGGCTCACGCCTGTAATCCCAGCACTTTGGCCGAGGCAGGTGGATCACCAGGACAGGAGTTCAAGATTAGCCTGGCCAACATGGTTAAACTCTGTCTCTACTAAAATCACAAAAATTAGCTGGGCATGGTGGCGGGTGCCTATGATCCCAGCTATTCTGGAGACTGAGGCAAGACAATTGCTTGAACCCGGGAGGCGAAGGTTTCAGTGAGCCAAGACCGTGCCATTGCACTCCAGCCTGGGTGACAGAGCGTGACTCTGTCTCAAAAAAAAAAAAAAAAAGACACTATAATTAAAGCTATTGAATAATGTGCTTTTAAATGACTTGATTAATTACAGCGACATCTACATAATGTAAAAAGTGGCCCATACGTATGCAAGTCACATTAATTCTTCAGTCTACATACAATACCCAGTTTATATATGCATTTGCTTGCTTCTTCTGGGCCCCTGGTGTGCATAACCTTTGTAGATGCTGGAATTTGTTAGTGTGGTGGAAAGATTTTGGGTTCACGAACCAGTTAGAAATAAGTTTAAATTTTAGTCCCACATGTGCGACCTGGGATAAACAATGATTTTTTTCCTGGCCTGAGTCTCCTTGTTTATTAAAGGAGGATGATGCATTCTCACTTGTTTGTTTTAAGTACAGCTATATATAAAAAGTCTCAGATCCATACTGGCACAAATGGTAGCCATTATTCTCCGAAGCAGATTTACTCTGAAGCTAGCAAAGCTTAAAGCACTTGATGGGGGCTCTTTCCAAGACTTCGGGAAGGCCCTAGCAATTTTGTGGTTTGTAATCTAGTACTCTTTTCCTTAAAGAGGGCCCCTAAAATTATATACCTTTCAGGTTCTCATTGGATCCTCTGAATGACTGCTGGTGTTTCCTTCCACTTAAAGGGAGTACCTGAGAAAGGAGGTACTATAATGACAGGTAAAGTGCCCCACCCCTCTGATTAGAGCCCGTGATGGGAGTGCATGTGAATTGCTAAGGCAGGTTCAGAGCCAGTTCCTAGAAAAAGGGTTTAAACAGCTTTCCTCCAAGAAGAAATGAACGAGATGGTACTAAGTATTCAGCCTCATGGAGCTGCGGGTATGGAGAGAGGGGCACTGTTTCCTGACTCTTCGAGGCTCTGCATAGCAACCATGTCAGCAGGGGTGTGCTTCCCATCTGCCCTAGTCAGCCTTAGAATTAAAATCTCGCAGTTGGGCTCTGAATAATGTCCTAAGTTGGTGGTTCTCCACTCTGGCTGCACAGGAGAACAATACGGGGAGTTCTGAAAAAAATACCACCCCAGAGATTCTGACTCACTTGGCCCAGGGAACCAGTATTTTTACGCACTCCCCAGGAGATGTCAATGTAGTCAGGTTGGAGAACCACTGCCCAAAGCTAGTATGTGCAGTTTCAGTAGGACAAACAGCCGTGTCAAAGTTAGTGCCCAGCAGTGGAGAGACAGCAGCAAATGGCACACAGCTTTCTTAGGACTACTGTGGGCCAGGCACTGTGCTTGGAACAAAGACACCTAAGAGCTCTGACTGTCGCTGGCACACAAGGAATTTAAGTCTAATCAAGGTGTAGCAGCTGCCATGATTCTTAGAAGAGGGACTTTGAGTTCCGCTAGAATGTGTCAAGGAAGACTTCCTGAAATTACTTGAGTCGTAAAGGATAAAGTGATTATCCAGATGAAGAAAGGAAAAGTGGGTTTAGGGACATGAATTACAATGTTGCATTGGGTGTATTGACTGGGCTGGGGCTGTGGGAATGACATGAAATTCCAGATTAGTAGAACAACAACAGCAACAACAACAAAAAAACAGTGAGGCAACGAACATTCATCAGCTAAGGTGAAGGAGTAAAGAGGACATGGACCATTGGGCAGGGTAAAGGGGCAGCTGGATTGATTGGAAATGTGCTAGAAGAGCAGTCTTGTGAGCAGAGGGAGATGGCACAGCTCTCAGGTGACCAGTAGAACCACAGATGCATGCAGCCCACATGAAGCACCTCTGCCTCCCAAGCTGGAGAAGGAGGGAACCACAGGACTCCGGACAGACATAGCCAAAGAGGATGACAGAGTGCAGAGGGGGCCACTTTCACCGGGACCAATTGCCTTTGGGGTCACATGAAAGGATCACGAACTTTCCTTCTCAGGCACACCTTTGAAGGGCTGTTTGATCAATAGTGAGATTTCAGGCCATCCTGAAACTTAGTCCATCCCCATTGGCCTGGCACTGCTCTTTCCAAAACTACCTCATTTAGGAGCCCAACGATCTGAGTTTATTTTCAGCAACAGGTTTTGCTTATAAGGTTTTTTTTTTTTTTAGTGTTTTGAGCATCTATCTTGTCTATGATATTGTCCTGAATGCTACCATAGTCAGAAATTTGTTTCCCTTCTTCCACTGGGAACGTGTTTTTCTGTTTGTATTTCTAGATCATTTGACCAATTGGTTCTAGTTTATATTTAACAGTCTGACTCACGATAATAATTGTTCACTATGTTCCTGGCATTCTGCTAAGTGCTTTATATACAATATCTGAGTTATTCTGCAAAATTATCCTCAAGATAGGTATTATGGGTCCCATTTTACCACTAAGGAAAAGGAGACAGAAATTTTAAGGAACTTGCCAAAGACTATCTGATTCCAAAATACTGTTTTTAATTGCCTGTGCTCTCTCGCTCTCTCTCTCTCTATATATATATATATTATAATATAGATAATAAATTATTTTATATATATGTATATATGTATAATAGATATTTTATATATATGTATAATATATATTTATATGTATAATATATATTATATATTTATATATATAATATTTATAACTTTATATATGTATAATATATATATGTATACATATGTATATATATAAATAAAGCATTTATACATATATAAATACATATAT